>AWWV01012151.1:0-48698 GCA_001974805.1 Corchorus capsularis | reverse complement strand
CTTCCAATTGCCAACGTGGGTAGGATAATGAAGCAAATCTTGCCAGCAAGGGCAAAGATATCAAAAGAGGCAAAACAAACATTGCAAGAATGTGCAACAGAGTTTATAAGCTTTGTGACTGGCGAGGCGTCTGACAAGTGTCACAAAGAGAATCGAAAGACCGTGAACGGAGATGACATCTGTTGGGCTCTCAGTGCTTTAGGGTTTGACAACTATGCTGAGGCTATAGTAAGGTATCTTCATAAATATAGGGAAGCTGAAAGAGAGAAAGCTAACCTAAACAAATTACAAGCAGCAGCAACTTGCAGCAGCTCTCAAGGCAAAGATATTGAAGAAGATCAAGATCAATCTTCTGAGGATAAAAATGGTGCCCAACAACAAGCAACTCAACAACAAGAAGAAGAAGGAACTCCTAATTAAAAAACTACTCAACAAGTCTCTTGCTATTTCTAGGATCTTTTTGTGAGATATTTTGTGGATTTGCTGATGTGAAGAAAGAGCAATATCTCTCAAGACCAGATAGCTTTGTAATTCCATCAATTGTAAAAGATTTCCATCTCTTTAGGGTTTGATTGTGTGATTTTCAGTAGTCATGACTTTACACTCAGGTAACTGTGTATCTTTCCCTTTTGCTTCATAGCCTTTTCCTTTACTCTTTCATTCTCACTTCTCTATAGCTTTTAAGTACTATTCCCAACATTTTGCTGCAGAATTGGGAAAACTTCTTTTTTGATATTTGAATTGTTAATTATGAAATTAATGAATGATAGTATTACTTCTTCTTCTTAGTCTTTGAAACTTCTTTTATTCCTCTCTTAATTATTTCTTTAGAATATTAAGTTTTCTTGACAGATTCATATGGCTGAATTTGTATTTAATCATGCATTCAATTCTGTGGATTTTTCTTTTTAATATGGCAATTTATAGTACATAAACATGCCTACATTAATTTATGATAATTAGATATGCAGCTAGAGAGAGATCAAATTGTAAAATTTCATTCAGAATTGATTGGTATTTTTCTCTCTCTTTTTCTCATTTTAGAGAGCTTGTATAGAAGGAAAGAGAGCAAGCTGCATGCAGACACAATGTTAATGTTAATTAATAGTAGTATATATATAAGATTATGCACATTAAGAGTTTCTTATGCAAATGGTATAACCTAAAGGATGCTGATTTTCCCCTACTTTCTCTTGTTCTGAATGGTGCATCATCAATTCTTATATATTTCAGAATGTCAGTATTTTCAGTTATCAGTAGTATATACAAGTTAGGGTTTCCTGGTCAATTAAGTACCCAACTCAGTTGTATGGAATCTTCTTGCTATACTAATATTGTACATGACGACACCATTAGAATTATATTGAGAGCTGTATGGTTACTGATCCATAGTATAATTCACTATAATTATAAACTATCCAAGACTCTTTAGGGAGAATGTCACCATATCAAGCAAAATTCCAACAAATGGATCAACAAATCAATCTGGCCAAAAAAGATCAACAAATCAAACTCAAACTAGCTAGAAAATATATTCATATCACTTCTTTGGTGTATTCTTCAGTCCATATCCCCTTCCAATGAAAGAGGGAAAAACCGGAAAAAAGGGAATTAATTGAAAGAAATATAATAAGATTATTGAATGAGATCAAATAAGATTCCAAAGTTTCTTCTCTCTAGTAACTCAAATTAAGATAAAAAGAAAATTAAGGTGCAAGTCAAAGTTCATATGTACTTGATCATCACTTCAATATGTCCTCTAGTCTCTCCTCCTAGTGAAAATAGTTAACCCCCATTTCCTTTCCCTTCTAAACATTTTTCCAGGAAATTTTCCTAGCTTGAAATGATAAATACACTTTCTGGATCTTTGTGTTAACAGCACTGTTACCATGTTCCACATAAATTTCCAAAAAGTAAATAAATAGTCAAAATAGGCTAATATATATACTAGGTTAATTAGGGTTCCCTAAACCCTAGAATTTGGGACCACTTTCTAATACTGTTGCTTCACATTACATGAGGAACTGTGAAAAATCCAATTTAAATCTTCAGGCATGCTTGTTTTTTTACTATATATATGCAATGGTTCGGGCAATCTTCCCATAAAAGATGATTGCTTGAACCCTTATTAATAAAAAGTAGAATATCTGTCAAAGGTAGGGCATCAAACCTAGGGCTTCTATAAGCTTTGAGGGACCACTTCTCAACTATGTTATGTTCCATTCCTCTCTTTCCATCCAATAGATCAATTAGATGCACTTAAACATACAAAAAGGATGTAATTAGAAAAACCAACTCAAAATGTTTCCCCTTCAAATGAGAAGAATAATTCAGAATCTCAATTAAGAGACAAAAGCTGATTAAACCTCAAACTTTTCTGCATCAGCCATAACCATTGTGGGTTTTCTTGATTTAGTGATTTTGATAGCCTCAAAAATTTGGGATTTAACTATAACAATGTACTGATATCTGCAGCAGTAGTACTTCTTGACAGGATGATTTGGAAAACCTCAAAAGTATGGGGCCAACTATATGTCAATGCAGTATTATGTGATGTTTTCTTGATAGAATGAGTCAAAGGATAAATGCTGCTGCCACTGGCTCCGACCATGGAATTGCGGTATTGAGCTTCATAATCTGAACAGCCTGCCTGCAAGCCTTGTCAGCGAGCACCGACCGGAACGTTGGCAATGGTGAATGTCAATTAATAAAGCAATATCTGGCATTGTAACTGCATTTGGTGCACCCATTTTCCAGGACAGAAGGCCAGAGGATCATGAATTGTCCATGTGAGCTTCAGCAACTTAGCGTAAGCAAGTGCAACACTGTTGCAAATTGCAATGTGTATTTGCCTTGAGGCACATGCATTGACCTTCTTAAAAGTTGAAATAAATTGATGATGGTCCAGATAAAGTAGTTGATGATGCATGTAATAATGATATAAGATTAATGGTTTTGAGCTAATGTGTATGCATCAATACAGATTTGCTCCATATATTCACATCATGGGGGTACTAGGAAAACTAATGTCTTTGCTAATACTTTATCTTTTTTTTGGCTCTAAGTTTTATCAAACATAACATTCATCTCCCCAAAATGTCTACAATACATAGCATTTGCCTCAACAGAAGACAATTCAGTCAAAAGACCAAATACAAGCAATCAAAGAACAGTTTGAATCCTTTTTATCCCTCTATGACTTTAATTCTTGGTAAATATAGCTGGCTGTTAGCTTAACTGATTATGTGAATCCTAATTCCCAAGAGAATATATATATAATTGCTTGATAACTATAAATTCTACCAGCATTAAAAAAATTAGCTAATAATAATATCCATTATACAACAGCATATATGTAAAAATAGTTCAAACACCAAAGATCAACATTGATCATCAATCAAATTAGCATTTAGATTTTGTAATTCTAAAAGCTCTATCTATATATAAAAGATAAGTAGCAGTCACCCAAGTTTTAAGTGTTATAGAAGAATATATTCAGTACTGTTTTCCAGATATAACAATATTAGGTTACCTCTTTCTTTAATTTTTCCTATAAATTTTTTTTCTTTTATGTTAAATAAATTTATTTTAATACTATTTATTATGTGGTTATATTTGATTATTATGTTATGATGATGAGGAAAATTTTAAAATTTTGTTGCTTATGTGTTATGAAAGCAGACATAACCTAAACCTACGAAGGCCAAGGCTAAGACCCATGTAGAAATGAAGCATTGCCAAACCTAAAACAAACTATTGGACCAGATAGGGCCCATAACTCAACTTTTACGAACTGAAAATTGGGTCAGGCTGAGTGCTAGCCCAATTACCTTTTTTAAGAAGCCCAAAATGACTAAATAGCCCATTTGACATAGCCCCAAAAACAGATATTGATCGGTAAAATTAAATTTTGACCCATTTGAGCCATTCACCTTTCGGAAAAGGCAATTTGCTCATGAGCTTCTTTAAGCACTCTGCCACACCATCAGGTTTAGCCAACAGAAAGAAATTGAAACGAGAAGACAAGACATTGCACAAAAATTTTATTGCACTCAATACCTTAATGAAATTAAGAGAAAATGTAATGAACATATGAACTAATGCTGGACGTACTACTTGATAACTTATGCTTTTGACATTCAGTGTGCCTAAGTTGCAAGAGAAACATGCAAGAATCATTCATTCGTGCAATTTTGTTAAGAAAAATGATCAACTACTTCGATCAATTGAAGCTTGTACAAATCCCCAACCATCATCATCAATATCTGGTCCTACCCAATAACCCGTAATTACTGTACGAGTACAAGAACTTACATTCAAACTACATGAAACAACTTCATCAAAGTGCATTGACAGGGTAGTCAGATAATGTTGAGCATTGACAGAAGGTATGCCTCGTTTTGAGCTGCAGGGAGCCGGAAGATAGGATGCTGCACGCAGAAAATGGATAATATCAGGTTATCGAGGCATACAATCGCAAGGGGTGACTTAAAACGCTCAACACATAACCAAACATATCCTGCTCAACATAGATAGTCAGAAACTGATTTACAAATTACAATGTTAATCTTTGGATTTTAGCCGGTTTCATTTAGTTCTACACACAATCATTCTTTCAAGTCAAAGTGGTAATGCCAGTTGCACTAACATATTATTCTACTATCACTTCTAATAATGATATTTAACCACATCCTTATTCATTTCTGGTATTTGGGATTCATTTTCACTTCCCTATATTACTACTTTTAATTAATATCTGAATTTTGTATTGTAGTATGCAGTATAGAATGGGGTAATCATGAAGATGAAACAATTAGTAAACTTAGTAATTGATGAAAACTGACCTGTTATTCCAATTTGTAAAAGTTTCTAGGCATAAACAATTAACCCCAGGTTGAAATTTCAGAATCTAGATGAACTCATTTGAAACTACTTCAATTTTTTAGCCAAATCTACTGAGCTCAAGGCTTGACCCTCAATTTCCATATAAAGACCTTAGTCCATAGAACTAGTTGCAATATACTGACTAAAATTCCAGCCTAAACCCAACATCTGATATCACTTAATTTTACATGTTTGTGTATTCAATACCACTTTACTGTTATAGAATTGATTGAAATGAAAATTAAAAACCATGCTTTCGAGGTTCCTGAAAAATGGGGGCATGCAAATAAATAGAAAAAGAAAAGTAAGAGAAAGTAACCTGTTTTGGTGGTTGCCAGGCCTGGAAGTCTACAGAAAGCATATTTCTTTGGATATCTACCCTGAACAAAATTTCAAACAAAAATCAAATTTTTAACGGCAAAGAGATAAAATGCTTTCCTGGAGAAAAGAAAATTGCTTTCTATTTCCTTTTATAATGAAAATTGTTTAGCTAGACTTCGAAATTTTCACCTTTTAGAACAATTAGTTTGAGTGAGAGAAATCTAAAGAAAGAAGGGGGATTGGGTTTTGGAAAAGGGGATTACCTTAAATGGATTTCGAATAGAACAGAGAGGAATTGAGAAGCTTAAGGAAACGAAGCACGCCATTGGCATTGAAGATTTAGTTAGAGGTTTCTGGGTTTAAGAACAACAATGGGTTAAATGATGTTTACAAGGAAGAAAACTCAAAACGACACCGTTTTCCTCACTCATTTTATTTTCCTGTCGTTTTCTCAAGGCAAAACATGAAAAAGAAAAATGATTAGAGCTTCCAATTATAACACAGCGTTAAAATTACATATAATTACTTAATAAATAAAAAAATAGATTTTTTCAATTTTTTTATATTAATATCATGAAAACCCATTTAGCTTCTTACTATATTACAGCATAAATAATCACAAATGGCAGATTGAAAAGTTTATTTTATTCAATGAAATGAAAATTAAAACAAAGAATCTTAATGTTATAAATTACTCCTACATATCTCATATCTCCCCCAATTTGAGAGGAAAATTACAAATAAAAATAGATTTGAGTCTATTTAAAAAAAAAAAAAGATTTGAGTCCCATGTCAGAATTCTTGTAATCATCAATTAAAAACAGATTGACTAGATATCAAAATTACAAATAAAAATCCACTCTAAAAGGTAGCAAAACTGAAAAACCTTCCCATCACATGAATTCAGGGCTCAAACAGTAACCACAGATTCATATGGGTTAGCTCTACTGATCTCTGCTAGTGGTATCTGCCTTGCGAATTATAGATAACAAATATTTGTAAATTGTAATAGAGCCCTTGTTCTAAGTGTAATATTGTTTCTGCCTGCAGTAATACCAGTATGTAGGATCATCATAGGCTGGACTAACAACTCTTGAGAGGAGCTAACGCAAACAAATGACCTGATCCTGATCAATTAAGGTAAATCCGACATGCACTCGAAAAACTCGGTTAAGCAACAGATGGTTCATTGGGAACTTCATTTGAACTCTTATGGGATTTGTGCCTCTTCTTCTCCCGCTTCTTACTGTTGTTCCAAAGTCAAAGATCAGCATGAATGTACATAAAAAGCAGGTTCTACATATAATAAATCTCAAAATCTGCACAGAACAAACTGTATGTAACGTACTCATCATGCGAGCTGTGCCCCCAACAAGATTTCAGTTTCCGATTGATGTGCTTCATATCCTTCTCTGTAGGGAACTTGTATTTTGTAACCTATAGATGTTGGCAGCAAAAGTTTATCAGTAACTTGTGTTTTTATAGCTGAACTGAATTAGTTGTATTCTAAGTAAGATGATTATATCAAAAACCATATCATTATAAAGAGAACATACACAAGCATCGATAGCATTTAGAGATTCTGTAAGCTGGGATATGTTATGCTCGGCATTCTGGCGCATGACAATGCTTCTAAGGTATCTGCAAAGAAGTACACCAGTTAAAATAATGTGCTAAATATTAATTTTGATATTCATAAGAGAATTTACTGAATTATGAAGCAGCTCATACTGCTCGAAGTCAAGAACTCCATGCATCCGATTTGCACTGCGTAAAGCAGCCAGTGCCAACTGTGACATAACAATGGAAGAGTTAAAGCCAAAAATCATATTATAGGAAGGTCAATAGAGCCAACATCAGATGCCATAATCCAGTTGTGACCAAGTGCAAATATGAAGATACTTAGCAGTTAGCACATGATCAAGGCAAGAAGTTCATGCATATAGCAAGCTTACATTCATCATAGAACACCCAAACATGAGTGTGCTTTGTTAGAGGGGAAACTTAACAAATTAATCATTCAATTTTAAGAATCAGTTTTGTAATGGTGAACTTGATAACAAAAGTATTACAGACGTAGAACCACATTAAGATTCAAAAAGAAGGCCTTGAGAGATACTCCTTTTGTAGGCAATAAACTGAGATAGATATGGCACAGATACAGTTTAAATGGAGTTTGAACATAAATAATACCTGGCCGGGAGGAAATAGATGCGGTGCATCAGTAAGCATGATTTTGTCAACTTCCACCCTTGCGGTTTCTTGCATGTCCTATACAGTTTAAACATATCAACTATCAAGTAGATACTCGGGAAGCATTTTAGGAAGAAAATGTTATGCATTTATCTTTTTAGGAAACTAATTGTTCTTTGCATTAATTGCTGCCTCCAGCCACAGTAAATACTAAACTAATATAGTTGAGCTTGGTTCGGGTGACTAAAAGTTCAGAGATGAAAGCTGCATTACAAGTCAAAACAGAAACTAACATCTCTTCAGAAGATACTGGTAGTAACAAGGACTAGAAGCAGGCTATTGAGCACAATATTAGAGAAGATGATACAAAAAATTACCTTAAACATTTGATTTTCTCCATCATTTACTCCGCTGAACTCCTAGAGAATCAACACATTTGGCATTAATTATGAGGGGAGTAACATGTATCAAATGGACTTAATCAGGGACAAATAAATAGTTAATAGTAAAAGTTGAATTAACGATCCTTCATTTGTACCAATTTCACCCAGATGCTCCATTCATACTTATATAGACTACAACTACAGAGTTTCAAAAGCTTTCTTTCAACTAGTACAATAAATAAACAAGAAGGGGGAAACAAGTATCTTTCCCAAACAACATACTAAATTTTTGATTACAAATAAGGACTAAGGAGTAAAACAATTTAGAGTATAATAGCTTACTGAGCTCACCTCCATGTCATTGATAAAACCTACAACTGAACGATAGGGTGCATAGACAATGAGATCAAATTCCAGACTCTGCAAATCAAAATATGTGTTTTAAACAGAGATGATTAAAAACAATAAAAAATAATGATAAAGTTGAGTAAAAGCCATGCCTGGTATACAACCATCTCATAATTGAGAATCACTTGATGATCCTGCGAAATCCCCTTACCAAGCTCCTCTGCTGACACATGATTTTCTTCTATCTTACAAGCTGCATAGACGCAGGTTAACCTACAGATATTTAACAAGTATATCATTCTAAAGCTTTACATTCAAGGAAAAGAAAACTTCGACAACTAGTCAAGAGAGAACATATTATCCAGCATCATATAGCAAATGGAAATATCAACAGTATTGCTTCCTGATATCTACCTAACCTTTTTGAAATAATCTGTGATGCACTCTTACACACAACACAATACTAGGCGATTTTCAGGACAGATGCAGCACATTACATGAAAAGTTAGCAAGCATTAGAGCACATATCTAAAAGAAATATACAAGAATCATACATTATATTCTTTGGATGATGTTCCATGACCGACCATTGCAGGTAAAACCTTTTGAAATAAATTAGAGCTGTTGCCTGCAAAAGAATAATCAGAGACAGAAGCAATATATAAAACCCAGTTCCATTACAAGTGGACCTTGTATTTTTTATTCATGAGTATGAGAATTATCTTAGAAGCAGTAACTAGTACCTGAATTTTATTAGGAAAGTAGAATGCACTACAAACTTCTCGAAGTTTGTTCTCATAAAACACCCGCATTGATTGTTCTTCTTCAATATTAAGAGGTTTTGGACGAGAATGCTTGTCAGCTGAAACAAGCAGTCGAAATGTCACCATGATATGCCTTATGTATATCAAACTAAGAACCACATAACAAACGGAAGAAAAAATGGTTATTTACCAGTATCTCTCACAATAGGTTCAGGGTATGACAGTGAGCCATCACCATCTACTTCCATTTGGGTTGTTCCATACTTCAAAAGAAATCAGCAAGTCAACTTTAATAAAATGATTTAATACCAAACATTTTAAACCGAAAACATCTAAATGCTGCTAATGGAAAGTAAGGGATGGAGTTAAACATCATTTTCATCTACTCTAGGCTAGCATAATAGTTGTGTGCACGCATACACAGTTGCAAAGCAAAGAATTCCCCATACCTTCTCCAATGTTTGGATTGCTCTTTGATTAGCTGCCTTGTACTTCTCCACCTATATCAGCAAAAAGAACACTTTTAGCAGGAAAAGGAAACACGAAATAATCGAATTTGAAAGTGAAAAATTGTTTCTACTTAAACTTTGAGAAGAACACAATTTAGAAACAAAATCTTTTTCTCATGCCGTCTTCAAGTAGAAAATCAAGCAAAATTTATTAGCACCAGCAGTCTGTAATCTATATTAATAGTGAAAATAAACCAAACCCATTGCAGAGAGAAGACAAATTCGAATTTCGCTTACATTTTCTTCTTTAGCAAATGGCCAAAAAAATGATGATATATTTTACTCTTTTTATACTTTTTTCATAATATTTACCAGCTCTTGAGGAGTGAAGATCCACTTGGCTCTGTGAGTCGAGGTCTGAAAATCGGCCATGAAGACTGAGCAACTCGCAGCCCTGACTCAGTGATCCGACCAAGCTTCACGGACTCTACAGTGATTTTTTCAAGCTTAAATAGAGGCTTTAATCTATTCCTCCGAGTTTCTCTCACAGTTTTTGTTTTCCTTCAAAGAGAAATATTCTCAGACGATTCTATTCACAATTATGATGAAGACAAAGGAGGCATATAGTCAATTGTCAAGGGTATTTTAGTCTAAAACGAGGAAAAGGGAGAATGAGAGAGAGGATTAAGGAGATGGAACGAGGCGGAGAGAAAGATTTTGCGACGACCTCCGCCGGAAGTGGCGTCGACAGTGTGAGTGAGGCTTAGAGAGAGAGAAGATGAAAAGGTAAATATGAATGAGAGAGGTTCCGGCGAGAGAAAGGGAAAGAGAGAGGAACCGCCGCTAGCCGCCGGTGATGGTGGGTGATGCGAGAATCAGAAGACAGGAGAGTGAGCCGATTGTAAATTGTAAATAATTTTTTTTGGACCAACAGTGAATAAGATAAATAAATTTGTTAAAACAAGAAGAAAAGGAGAAATAGAAGCTTCCAATTATCCAAAAATAAAAAATAAAAGAATCTTCCACGGTTTGGTCTGAACTACATCGTTTCGATACAAGGAAAAGAGTCAAATTGGGCCGATGATAGTGAGCTCAGCATATCCAATCTGCAAAAAAGACCCAAAAGAGGTCCAATTGAAGTTTTGGTTAAACCCAAAAAAAGGAGGAATTGTTCATTTTTATTTATGGGGTATCTATATAAAAGGCTAATATTGCGGGTGTTTTCGATTTAGGCCTAATCATTTTTATGAAATATATTTTGAAACCTATGTGGGGTGGGGTAAGCAAATCATAGCTAAAATGGGATGGAAAATGACATTTGAACTAAGCATTTTATGTGTTAAAATTTCATGTCCGTATACCCACCAACTACAAGACCGTTTAAATTTCTTTTACCCAACAACTACAATACCCAAATTGATCTCTTGTATAATACGATAGATGTATCCTCTTAATCGGTATAATGATGTATGCACCACTCCTACCATCACCACTCCTACCATCGTATCATGGTTGAAGTTGGTTGGCCATTTGTAGTGTTGTACAGTTTTAATGAGGGGTTTAACTCTTATATGTTTTTTTAATTAAAGCAAAATTTTGGAATTTTCAGAATTAGAATGATTATACATAAAGGATTTAGACCTTAGTTGCTCACCCCCTCATAGGTTTAGGTCCAAAATGTCGCAGTTAGAAGGATTAGGCCTAAACTGACAAAACCCAGCAAAGGTTTAAGCCTTTATTATAACTTTAGCCTTTAATGAGTAGGTTTATGCTAATGCACTTGGACTTGTGGTGAAAGTTATTCGTGTTCGAGGTTCTACACGTTTGTACTGCAATTTATAAGGTTCAAATACTTTGCAAAGAAAGAATCCATATATAAATTTTGAAAGGATTTCGAGGGTGACATTATAGTTTTCAAAGCACAGGGATTTGAATTGAATTATACTATCTGATTCTGAATATCATATATAGTTTGATATTAGTATTTTAACCATACATGCATGCTGCAAAGACTAATAACAAAAAAAAACTAATAAAAAAAATGACTAACTCGATCAAATCCAATGAAAGTTGATCAATGTACAAAGATAATTAACTTGTAAATATACAAAAAAATGACTAACTCGATTAATTATCTTATTCATGGAGAAAATATTAGTTTGACGTAAATACAAAACATGATAAATATTTGTCCTAATGAAAAGAAACAACATCGTTATAATAATAACAAAATTGAAATTCATCTTCTCGATATTCCATGTCGATGAAGCGATTAGTTTTAGGGTTGAAGTAAGCTTGATCACGACCACCATCCACCTTAATCAATAATTCCCCCTTTCGATTAACATTAATCACGTTAAACCTAAATATTACCTCACCACGGAAATAGATGTATCTCTCGAAGTAGTCAAGGTTTATGCTATATTCCTTAACCCAATTGAACTTGTCAAAATCTTTCAAAACCCACATGTCCATCACATAATCATTTCCTCTAAATTCACATACGCTTCCCCAAAGATTTCCTTTCAATTCTACCAACTTCAGTGATACATCAGGATCTTCAATTGCAAATCCAGGAAAGGGCAAAACCCAAAATTTCTCTTCTTCCAAATCGAATGACAAAATTTCCTCAACACCCTTTTCTCTATGACAAAGATTGTCTATCTTCCAATGGATAAATCCATTAACCAACACAGATTTTCCTTGAACTAAAAATTGACACGAGTCTTCCACGTCTAAAACCCTCCATGAAGAACAATTTTGGATTATGTTTTTGTTATTGCTACCATAATTACTTATGGTTAAAATTTCAACCCCAACTCTATAATAACCAAGGAAGTGATTGAGCACTTTATAGAAGAGTCGAACAACCTTGTAGACATCCTAAGATGGCACGTAGCCAAAACCAACCATGTGAGCCCGTGAATCAAAGTTGAAGCCCTTCGGCAATTCTACGAACTCATGTTTGCTAGGGTTGAAAACATAGATGCTATTGGCAGAGGAAATTATACACACAAGATTATAATGAGAAGGTAACAAAAAAATTCTACTACTCAAACTATCATCGATTTCGATTTTTTGTTCGAATTGAGTGATTAGTTCACCCTTATGATCTGTCATGGATAAGACGTAATCTTTTTGTACTAGTTCACTACTTCTACGCCAGGGAACATACTGATTTGGTAAAGCTAGAGAAATCGAAAAGGGATTCTTGGATGATTTTTGATGGTGCAATTGACGAAAATAAGGACTCGTAAGAAGATGATAGCCAGAAGTTTTCGATACGCACCTGAATCTAGCAAGAGTATTTGCAGGTAATCGAGAAAATATATCAAGTAGAATATCAAAGTGTAGCTTTTCACCTTCCATGATCAGCTTCTCTTCAGCAACCATATTGATCTCTTGATCTTGACTACTTGACGTCGGTAAATTCTCTTGGTTGATTTGATATATATATAATAATAATAAAATTCAAATCCTTTTATTGAAGCAAAGTTTGGCCGACTAATGTTAGCGGCGGCTTGGTGGACTCCCCTTCGTATTTGTTAAACCCAAAAAAGTTTAATCCAAAAATAATAAAGATAAGGTATTGAATTCTTATTTTAATTTATGTGCCTGAATTTTAGGGAAAAAATCTAACTTATCTCAATCTTATTGGTTGGGACTATGGATAATGTGGTGAACCTGATCCATGTAATAATTTCTCAGTGAAATTAATGAAAATGTAACACATCAAGCTATCTGAGGAGGTATCAATGTATAAGAATTAATGCTTCAAGGATGTGAATGACCAACTTCGAAATTCGATTATGCAGGCTTTGGGAGTGCAAAGGATTTTAGCTAATGATAAGTATTTGGGCTTGCCAATAATGATAGGAAAGTCTAAGAAAGCAGAATTGGAAGCTATAAAAGACAGGCTTTGGAAGAGAATTTAGAGTTGGAATAGCAAATTTAATCTACAGCAGGTCGGGTAGTGTTAATTCAGGTTGTTGCACAAGCCATTCCCACTTATTTAATGAGTTGCTTCAAGTTCCCGAAGACATTCTTGCAGGATTTGAATAGAATGATTGCCTGTTTTTAGTTGGGGGGATGAGTTTCGAAGAAGAAACTTGATAGAGGCTTGGGTTCATGACTTTGAGGCTTTCAATTTAGCCTTGTTGGCTAAACAATGCTGGAGAATTATTCATAATGACAATTCTCTTTGTTGCAGGATTTTGAAGGCTAAATATTTTAGCAATAGGACCTTTATGACAGCCACGGAGGCAATCCATCTTTCTTATGGAGGAGTCTAATGGCAGGGAGGGAAGTTATTAAGCTAGGCTCTTGATGGAGAGTTGGTGATGGCTCATTGATCGATGTATAGGCTGATCGATGGCTTAATAAGGGACCATATTTTCGACCGGCAGCAAGGCCGGGCAAAATTTGTCATCCAATCAACGTCTCTTTGTTAATGGACAATGGACATTGGGATCGGGACTTATTGCACGAACTGTTTGAGGCTTCTGATGTGGATAGAATTCTATGTATCCCGCTATCAATTCTTCCCTCTTGTGATACTATCATTTGGAATGGAACATGTAGTGGCCATTATACAATGAGGTCGGGTTACCACGTCGCAAGACAATTTTTGGGGAAGGTGACTCCTCTCGTTGAAGATAGGAATGAATATTGGCGTCTCATTTGGGGGCAGCTATCCAACCGAAGACTAAGTTCTTTTTATGGAGATTGCGGCACAATATTTTACCCACCAAGATGAATTTGCAGAGATGGGGGATTCCAATAGATGAATTTTGTCCAGTCTGTGGTAATATTGAAGACTCCTTGCTGCATACTTTTTTCACTTGTCCATTTAGTACTAAGGTATGGGAAATCTCTTGCTCGTGGACTATGGATTATTTGCAGAATAGGATGGCTGGGGAAGATTTGTGAGATTGCCTAATTATGACTAAAGCGGCTCAATTGGGTTCTTTGGACATAGTGGCGAATTTATTATGGCTCATATGGCATAACATGAATGCTTCTTTGCATGAGCTAATTTGCATGAGTCCTAATTCGCTTTGTATGGCAGCAGCTAGCAAGACAGGTGAATGCGGTAGCAAATGCTTTGCAGAAAGGTTTTGTTTCAAGGCAGGATACGAGAGCTCAAGGTTGGTCTCCTCCCATGATAGCTCAATACAAGATAAACATTGATGCATCCTTTCATATGAACACTGGAGAAGCAGGTCTAGGGAAGAATTGCCCATGTTCCGGACCCTATGTTTGCAGAGGTGTATGCAGTGAAATTTGGAATGACTATAGCTCATCTCTTTGCATTGCAGTCATGTGAGTTAAAATGCGATTCGTTATTGGCAGTGAAGGAAATTAATAGCTCGGACCAGGTCCTGTGGGAAGGTGGAAGTTTGGTCCAGCAAATTAGAATGTTAGCCTCTTTCTTTGATTTTTGCTCTTTTAAAAATGTACATAGGAATGTAAATATGTTTGCCCATAATTTGGCAAAATTAGATTGCGAAGTCGGTAATTATATTTCTTGGTGTGGATATCCTCTACCCGTATGTAATCCCTGATTTATGAATGAAATGAAGTTTTCAAGGATGTCAATGAAATAACTCCTAAAATCATTTCCAGAAGTAAGTTAGCACTTAGAAGAATGCATATGTAAACACCCTTTGCAGTCTTAATCAGCTGATGATTCCAGTTATCTTTAGTCTCCTTCATATTGTATTGCAATTTTTCCATTATAGTAACCCAGCTCAAGATTAAATATATCAAAAGGGCCAAATAAAGGAAAAGGGTAGCCATATTAGTAAGTCTATATTTAATATCAGAAATAAGTTTGAAAGTTTTTTTTTTGGCAATAATAAGTTTGAAAGTTTAATTAAGCCTAACCTAATAAATTATCTGCTTGTTAATTTATAATGAAATTTTAGTGTGCAATAGTGGTTTACTTTACTCCTTTTGGCTGATTGAGAGTTTATCAATTTTAATGATTTCCAGACATTTTATCTTAGTCTGTTATGACTTCTATAATTAATGACTGCTACAATAAAGAAGAGTAGTTGTTAAGAATTTCAGTATGTTTCATTTCATAGAATTTGTACAGAGATAGAGTAAAATATACCTGTAAGGAGGAGATTCAAAGACACATATGTTTGTACAAATCAGTCCTCATGAGAATGACCTTGGTCTCTCTTCTTTGATGATTCTGAGAAATTTGTCAATGAACTCACCATGGTTTAAAGTCCCTCATTTGCCTATTGCACAGGATGAAACCATCCCAATATATGGTAAAGAGTACTCAAAGTGGTATAATTAGGCAATTAGTACAAGAGTAGAACTTGATCCAAGTTGTGTAAAATGTAAATGAACATCTTCAACTGGCAATTTTGGTTAAGCATGTGTAATATATGGAAGAAGATGATACTTCAATGAATCAGATGAGTGGGATTATTTAAAATTGGTTTTGCTAGCTAGTTAGAAAGTACTACCTATTTCTCATACTTCCCATTTCCAGAAATTTTCAATGGACCAAACATGCATACTTGAGAAAATATTTTCCTTGATTGACACCAAATAAGTTTAAAAGTTTCCTTTTCTTAATACTTTTCCTAGTAACAAAATAGCCTAATAACATACGTCAAAGGGTCCATGAGAGTTTTTAGTACTCAAGCCTGTGTGGAATATGCTGATATTAATTAAGACAGATCAATGGGTACTCAAGCTCCTTCTACATCTACTTACTGAAACTTCCCTGCCATTATATATAATGCAATTTTTTTTGGTCGATGGGTCCCCATAGGATATTTCTGATTCAACCAGATCATAAAGTGGCATTTTCAAGACTTGGATACAAAAAATGCATATTAAGTTGCAATGGGTGCAGAAGAACTATATATACATGACCTCAAATTCACTTGTATTAATTTATAATACATAAAACAACTCAAAATATGCTACTATAGGAAGGAATTAGAAAGCATTTTAAGACAATATTATTTGTATACTAATGAAAAGAAACAACATCACTATAATATAGTATTATCTATTCTCTATACCAAACAATTAATATGGTGATCTATAATATTCACCACGAATTGTTACACAAACATGGTGAGTATCATCAAATTAGAATCGCCTTGGTGATTGGGGTTGCCAGTGCTGGTGGGTTGATCCGTGATTCGACTGGGAAGTGGTTGATAGGTTTTGCAGAGCATTTAGGCGAATATTCTAACATAATTGCTGAGTTGCGAGCTTTGAAATTGGGGCTGTTGTTAGCCTGGGAGGAAGGGTTTCGGCATGTGATGTGTGAATTGGATGCGAAGGTTGTCTTGGACCTTATTCATTTTGCGGATATCTATTTCCATCCTCTTGGAGCACTGATTCAGGATGTTAGGAAATGCTTAAATGGGAGTGGAATTGCTCTTGGAAATACACTTTGCACGAGGGTAATTTTTGTGCAAATTTGCTTTCCAAGATGGGGTGTGACCTAGAACAGGAGTACGAGTTGTATCGATTGGTGGCCACCCGAGCAAGTCATCCCGATGTTGGAAGCTGATGCGAGAGGGGTTGCCTACCCCAAGGGCTACACTCTAACTAGACCTGTTCAAGGGCCGGACTACCCGTCCAAGCCCGAAGGCCCGCTCGGAAAATGGGAGGATTTTGGCATAAATTTGGGCCCGAAAAACGGGCATTGGACAAAGAAATAAGGCCCGATTAAAAAATGGGTCGGGCCTTGGTCTTGGTGTTTTAGGCCCGAACCCGTATTTTATATAAATAATATAATATAATTAAATAATTATATTTGTGCATAATAAAATTGAATAATTTATAAGTATATATTAATTAAAACTTGTAAACTTTATTGAAATTTAATCTTTCTATCAAAATTTATTTTGATTTAATTTGTTATTGGATTATATATAAATTTTCATGTTTAAATTTTATTTTTTATTAAAAATTTTAATTATTATTTTATTTTAAAAAATAAATATGGATGGGCTTGTGCGGGTTCTGGACATGTGTTTAAAAATATGGACAGGCCTTGGACAAAAATTGAGCCCCGATCTTTTGGCCGGGCCGGGCTTGAGCAAGCACATATTGTATAATTATTAAGCAAAAGCCCGACCCGAACCCGGCCCATGATCATCTCTAACTCTAACTTAACCTTTTTTTTTTTTTCGGTTTTAACAAAAAAAAATCACCTTGGTGATTAAATCATCATGATGATCATGAAAAAACTACCAAACACATAAAAATTGGGTAATGTTATTCAGCCCATATATAATAATAGCATAAAAATATATGTATGCAAAGATAATTTACTCGATATATTTAGTTGTTTATAAGAAAATGTTAATTTAACATATCTATCTATACTATATTAAAAAGTACGTTCACCTGTAAAACTTTTGAATCGCCTATTGTACCTTTATTTGTTAAATATATTTCTAAATTGCCATTGCTTAGGTTTTTATAGTTTTACTCAACTAAAAATTTTATTTTTATTTAATTAAATATTTTATCTTTATAACTATTTTATTTTACCTTTTTACTATTTTACTCAACTAAAAACTCTATTTCTATATAATTAAATCTAATATCCTTATAACTATTATATTTTACCATTTTACTATTTTACTCAACTAAAAACTCTATTTCTATATAATTAAATCTAATATCCTTATAACTATTATATTTTACCATTTTACTATTTTAATTAAAAACTTGATATATTAGTTTTTTTAAATATGTTTCTTGAAAGACATTGTTTAAACTTATACAATTTTTTTTTTAAAATAAACTTTTGCAACTGAAAACACTATTTTTATTTAATTGAATTCAATATTTTTATAATTATTTTATTTTTACCATTTTAATTTTACAATTATTTCCTTTGACTTATTTATATAAAGTTAGAGATGTCAATCGAGCGGATTGGACGGGTTTCATGGGTTATCGTTTATTTTTCTAGTCAAATCAGGTTCGATCGAATTGGACAGGTTATTGGGTTTGTGTCAAGTTTTGAGAGCTTTACTAATAATTAATGGGTCACGTGCAACGCACGTGGGAGTGGAGACTAGTATATATAGAAAACAACTCAAAACATGCTAATTGGTCCTAACAAAAAGAAACAACATCGGTATAATAACAAAATTGAAACCCCATGTCTCGGTATTCCATCTTGGTGAAGCTCTTAGTTTTAAGGTTGAAGTAAGCTTGTTCACGATCACCATTCACCTTAATCAACTATTCCTCCTTGTGATTAACATTAATCACATTAAACATTTCACCGATTACCTCACCACAAAATCTCTCGAAATAGTCGAGGTTTATGCTATACTCCTTAACCCAATCGAACTTATCAAAATCTTTCAAAACCCACATGTCCATGATATAATCGTCTCCTCTAAATTTAGATACGCTTCCCCAAAGATTTCCTCTCAATTCTACCAACTGGAGTGATGCATCTTCAATTGCAAATCGAGGAAAGGGCAAGACCAAGAATTTCTCATCTTCCAAATCAAATGACAAAATTTCCTCAACACCCTTTTCTCTATCACAACAATAGTCGTTTATCTTCCAATGGATCAATCCATTAACCGACACCGATTTTCCTTCAACTACAAATCGACACAAGTCTTCGCCGTCTAAAACCCTCCATGAAGAACAACTTTGGATTATGTTATTGTTATTGCTACCATTATAATTACTTATGGTTAAAATCTCAACTCCAACATCATAATAATAATTGTGGTAATCGAACACTTTATAGAAGAGTCGAACAACCTTGTAGACATCCTTAGATGGCACGTAGCCAAAACCAACCATGTCAGCCCGTGAATCAAAGTTGAAGCCCTTCGGCAATTCTACGAACTCGTGTTTGCTAGGGTTGAAAACGTAGATGCGATTGGTAGAGGAAAGACACACAAGATTTTGATGAGAAGGTAACAAAAAAATTTTTGTACTCAATCTATCATCGATTTCGATTTTTTCATGGAATTGACTTATTGGTTCACCCTTATGATCTATCATGGATAAGACGTAATCCTTTCGTACTAATACAGTACTACTCCTACGCCAATCTGCAGACTGATTTGATAAAGCTAGAGAAATCAAAAAGGGATTTTTGGATGATTTTTGATGGTGCAATTGACGAAAATAAGGACTCGTAAGATGATTGAGAAAAGTTTTCGATGAACACCTGAATCTAGCAAGAGTCTTTGCAGGTAATCGAGAAAATATATCAAGTAGAAGATCAAAGGGTAGCTCTTCCGCAACCATATTGATCTCTTGATCTTGACTACTTGACATGGGTAATTTAAACTCTCTTGGTTGATTTGATATATATAATAATAAAATTCACATCCTTTTATAGAAGCAAAGTTTGGCCGACTAATGTTAGCGGCAACTTGGTGGACTCCCCTTCGTATTTGGTAAACCCAAAAAAGTCTAATCCAAAAATAATAAGGACAAGGTATTCAATTCTTATTTTAATTTTAGACTGATTTTCCTCCTTATAGGGTTCAATTAATATTATGCGCTATATAATTTGATATTGGGACTGATTTGCTACTCTAGATAATTTGGTGGGAGTTCAGTTGAAACATAAGAGTAATAAGGAGGAAAATCAGTCTAAAATTAAAATATCGAAGCGGAATATCGAAGTGTAGCTTTTCGCCTTTCATGAATATCACTTTATCCATCTTTCATATTACCATCTAACTGTAGATATATTTCCATTTGACTTTACCATCTAAGTGTGCTTTTACTTTTCATTTTCTGTCTCATTTGAAGCCCTTTTGCTGTAAACATTTTCTCCTCTATGTTGTAATATATTTGATTTGTCAAAGGTAATTAGCTTCTTAATCTGTTTCTTGGAATATGGCTGATTTGATTTGCTGGGTGTAGAATTAGTTGACAGAGTCAATTTTTAGCTGTTAGCCTTTAAATAGTAATTCTATGAACTGATTGCAATATGTCTAAAAAATTGACATATAGGATAGTTAGAAACAGCCTATTAATTTCTTAAATCATACACTAATATGTTCTTTCATAAGTTATTTCTAACTTTTCTGCCCAATTTAATTTATTTTCTTTGCCATTATGGTCATTTACAAATGGAAATTGCAGTGTCATTTTCTCTGGAAAACAATCATGATCAACCACGAGAGATTTGCCATTGTAGATCAAACAGAGTACTCTGTTTTGCTGAAGCTCTCACGGTTGGAAAATATCAATTTTGAATCTTTCATGACTTTGGTTCCCCTGCTTTTACATCTGTTCAAGTGGTTTCTTAGGTGCTGCCTAGTTCCTTTCTTGAACCATCAAATTTCTGATTTCAATGTGAACATATATAGCCCATTCTTTTCGGCCCAAAATCCCCTTGAAGTATCACAAAAAGGATACTTTTCCTCCTAATCATTTTTTTATCGGTTTAATGGGCAAAAAGGCCCCTGAACTTACACCGAATCGTCAAATAAGCTCCTGAACTATTATTTCAGCCAAATAAGCCCCTAAACTCTTAAAAAAGTCAAATAAGCCCTGTTGCCAAGGCTAAATGCTCAAATAAGGACTAAACGTTTTAAGATTTTCTCAAATAGGGATCAAAATACACAATTTCAACAAATTAGAAAACATACTTAATATTTTTTTACAAATTGGATACAATATAAGTTAATACTAATGTGTGAGGGATATATAAATTGAAAATCACATGATAATTTTATATCATATTATGTTTAATGAATTTATTTTGATTAATAGGGTTTGATTTTTAATTAACATGATAATATCATTTTTTTTATCAAATTTAACGTATATGTATGAGAAGCATTGGTTTTCATTTAAGGATTCCCTAATTTGTAAAAATTTGCTAAGTATATGTTCTAATTTGTTGGAATTGTGTATTTTGATCCTTATTTGAGAAAATCTTAAAACGTTTAGTCCTTATTTGAGCATTTATCCTTGGCAATAGGGCTTATTTGGCCTTTTTTAAGAGTTCAGGGACTTATTTGACCGAAATAATAGTTCAGGGGCTTATTTGACGGTTCGGTGTAAGTTCAGGGGCCTTTTTGCCCATTAAGCCTTTTTTTATCCAACTTTGCCCCCTAAAGTATGAATTAAGGACATTTGGCCCCTGCCGTAACAGAATTTAGTCACCTGCGTGCATGTGACTAACGGGTCTGTTAACTCGAGGTTGTCTCTGCTGACATGGAATTTCCACGCCAGTTAAAAATGGACCCCATGTTAACCTTTTTACCCTCCAGAAATTGATAAAAATCCAGGTGAGGCCCATTTTGTGAATGGCGTGGAAATTCCACGTCACCAAAAAACCTCGAGTTAACAGACCTGTTGATCACACGCACACATATGACTGAATTATGTTACGATATGGGGCAAAATGTCCTTATTTCAAACTTCATGGAGTAAAGTTGGACAAAAAAAATTAGAGGGCAAAGTATCCTTTTTGTGATACTTAGGGGGAATTTTGGGCATTAAGCCCATACTTTTCCATCCTTGGGATCTTTTAAACATTAGATGTCAACTTTCTTTCTTTAGCACTTGAGAGGGGCAGTTCATTTGCTTCTTTAACCATCTCAATCTCATTATTCCCTCCCTTGGTTCAAGACAAGTTTCATTTCCAGTTTCCTAATAAAAGATGAGTAACAAAAATCATTCAATTTGAATAATGCAGCATTATACACGATAAAAACGGTAATGTTATTTTTTTTTTGCTACTCATGAACATAATATTGAAATGGATTACACAATAGGAGGTAGTCCTCTCCTTTCCCATGATCCCACCCCCTCCCATCCCAGGTCTCGAACTCAGGACCTCTCACAAGAATTCCCAAGCTCTTAATCACTGGGATGTCCCCTTGGGGACAAAAGGGTAATGTTACTTATTCACCCCATAATAACGAAAAAAATATATTATGTAGGCAAAGATAATTTACTCGATATATATTTAGTCGTTTATAAGAAAATGTTAATTTAACATATATATATATATATATATATATAGAAAACACCTCAAAAGATGCTAATTAATTAATTTCGTCCTAATAAAAAGAAACAACATCGGTATAATAACAAAATTGAAAGCCTATGTCTTGATATTCCAACCCGGTGAAGCGATTAGTTTTAGGGTTGAAGTAAAGTTGAGCTTGATTACGAACACCATCCACCTTAATCAATAATTCCTCCTTTCCATTAACATTAATCACATAGGGTTAATCATCTATTCAATTCGCTTACCATCATGGATGAGAGACAGACGAAAAGAAAGAGAAAAACCCTACCTGAGAAAGTAAGATCTGAATCGCTGCTTCAGAAAGTTGGATATGATTCAATTTTATTGGCTTATAGTAATTTACTTTATCATTATTTATGTATATAATATTATAAATATCTTCTTCCTGATTTTTCCTTCTTGCTGCAGATCCAGCTTGCTAAAAATCCCAAAATAGTGATCCTGGATCCTGATTATCCCAAAGTATTAACCTTAATCTGTGACCCTAATCGTTCTTCGTTTTACGAAGTAAGATCTCTTAATACTACAATTTTTGGCTTATAATTTATTATTATTATATTTTAAATCGGTGATACTTTTTTCTAATAATCATTACTAAATCAAAATTATGCAGGAGACGATTGGTTGGTGGATTCAGAAGGAAGACCTTCCCAAGGTAAGCTGCGGGGAAAATTCTGATTGTGTAATTTATGTGGTATTTAGATTGAAATGATTTTTTTTGTTTAAATGTAGAATTTAAAGATGATTCTGCACTTGAAATGCTATTGTGGGGCCAAGGGTTCTGTTCTCTGGTATAAGAGTGGAGTCTATCGCTATCCCTTGGTAGGTGGAACCATGCTGGTGTATTATTATATACTTTTATTACTATGTGTTTTGCTACGTGACCATAAAAATTGACTCGAAATTTGGTTCCCATGAACAGACTGGTTACACCACAGTTTAAGTGAAGTTTTGCTACTATAAAATATGGGATGACTAGCACTGATACGTCATGTGCTACAAAATTCTGGTATTTTTTCTGGTCACAGTGGAATTTTCCTATTACTATAAATTACTAATTGTAATCAATCAACAAAATACGTTATGCTGTTGGTGTATTATTTGCAGAATGAAATAATGTCATCAGAAAAACAAAAGTTTGTTTATTTTGCAACCCTTTGCAAGTGTGGAAGTTGTGTATCTTATTGTGGAATCGAGATAGGAGAGGGTGGATTCAAGAGACTGAACATCCAAAGGGGAAAAACCATACCTTTAGCTGTTAACCCTGCCACTATCAACCTCACCTCCTCTCATGCTGACCATCCTGCTTTCAACTTTACAGTCTCTGATCTTGCCCTGGTATATCTTCCAGTTTTGACAATTATGTTTGTTACTATTATTTTTGTTATTATATATAGAATAGATATATTTATGTTATTTTTTTTCATTTCTTTTTTGCTGCAGTTTCGGGATTCTTATCATCTCAAATTAATATTGCTGCATGAGAATCCTTCTAAGTATAAGGGCAAAGTAAGATCTGAATACAATTTTTTTGGGTTATAATTTATTTTATTACTATTATTTATGTAGATTATTATAAATATCTAGGTGATTCCTTCTTACTGATTTTTCCTTCTTGCTGCATATCCAGTTTCCTGAGAGTCCCAATCCCAATCCCAAAGCAATATTCAAGGATTCTGATTATCCCACAGTAATACCCCTGTGTGAGCTTGCAGTTGACCGTTCTGGGTTTCATGAAGTAAGTTATAATTTATTATATTTTAAATCAGTGATATATACTTCTCTCTAATAATAATCATTAAAATTATTTCCTGTTTGCTTTACAGAAGACGATTGGTTGGTGGATTCAGAAGGAAGACCTTCCTGAGGTAAGCTTTATGGGGAAAATTCTGATTTATTATTTATATTAATTGTAATGTATGTATTTAGATTGAAATTATTTTGGATTTTTTTTAATCGTAGGATGAATTAAAGATGATTGTGCACTTGGAATGCAAATGTGGGGCTAAGGGTTATGTTTACTGGTATGATGAAGGCTTTTCCTATACCAAGGTAGTTGGACTATATACTTTTATTACTATATATATATAGTAAAATATATAAATTATTAATTGTAATTAATCAACAAAAATATGCTATGCTGTTGGTGTATTATATTTGCAGGATGATTTAATTGCAGTACTAAGTCGAAAGTCTGTTTATTTTGGAACCCGTTGCTCTTGTGCAAGTGATATAACTTGGTGTGGAATTGTGAGAGGGGCAGCAAATAAAAAAAAAGAAAAGAAGGCAGGAAGAAAGAGTTTCTCCATCACGCCGAAAATCCTACCTTCAGCCCTCCATCCTGCTTTCAACTTCTCAGCCACTGATCCTGGCCTGGTATCTTCCACTTTGACAATTTTGTTTGTTATAATATATACATATATATCTTTAGGACCCGCTTGTGTAGTCTGTTAAACTCCATTGACGGTGTATTATATATTTTACCTTCTTTTTTAGGTTATTATTTTATGCATGTATTATTATTATAAATATCTAGGTGATTCCTTCTTCGTGATTTTTTCTTTTTTTGCTGCAGTTCCAGCATTTTTATTTTTACAATTTGGTGATGCTGCTTGAGGGTAAAGTTGACCGTTCTGATTATGATAAAGTAAGATCTGAATACAATTTTTTTGGGTTATAATTTGTTTATTTTTTAATTATTTGTGTATTATTATAAATATCTTGGTGACTCCTTCCTCAATTTTTCCTTTTTTTTTTTTTTTTTTGGTTGCAGCAGATCGTGGATCCTGAGTGTTCTTTTTGTAATGTAAGATAATTTTATTATTATATATGTATAAATATATATATTATTATAAATATTAGCTAGGTGATTCCTTCTTGCTGCAGATCGATTTTTCTTTTTTGCCCCATCCCAATCCCAAAGCAGTGTTCAAGTGTCTTGATTATCCCACAGTAATAGCCCTGTCTAGACTTTCACCTGACCGTTCTGAGTTTCACAATGTAAGATCTGAATACAATTTTTTGGTTTATAATTTATTACTATATATTTTAAATCAGTGATACTTTTTTTTTTTCTAATAATCATTAAATTAAAATTATTTCCTGTTTGTTTTACAGGAGACAATTGGTTGGTGGATTGAGAAGGAAGGCTTTCCTAGGGTAAGCTGCTAGCTTTCAGTTATGGGGAAAATTCTGATTTATAGTGTAATTTGTTTAGATTGAAATTATTTTGGTGGTTTTTTTTTTTTTTCTTAAATGTAGGATGATTTAAAGATGATTGTGCACTTGAAATGCATTTGTGGGGCTTATGGTTGTGTTGGCTGTTATAATGATGGAGGATTTTCCTGGACCAAGGTAGTATAAGCTATATATACACTTTTACCATATAAATATATATAAAATTATTACTAATTGTAATTAATTAACATGCTTATATATCCTGTTGGTGTCTTTTATTTGCAGGATAGAATAAGTGCAGTACTAAGTCGAAAGGTTTCTTATTTTGCAACCAGTTGCATGTGTGGAAGTCATACAACTCATTGTGGAATTACACTTGATAAATCAATAGGTATATCTCTCTTTATGGCTTCTAGTACATCTAATCCTACTTTGAAGTTTATATTAATCAAATGTTTTGTTTTGTTTTCTTGTTTTTTGAGCACAGATGAGTTGATCTGTTTGGTGGATGAAGTTGCTTGATGTGAATGACAAAGTTGTCAAGGAGCTTAGGAAAGCTGTTTTATTTTAGTTATGGTTAAGAGACTATTTTAGAGTGGGTGGTATATATTATATATAGTATATGTTATGAATTTGAACAAATTTGTGACAAATGCTTCAAATTGTTTCAGTTAAACTAAATTGCTTTTGGTGGTTATTGGTTCTACTTTTTTGGTTTAATCAATGAATTTTTATTTATCTTTTTGTGAATCTTGGTTTTTAAATTTTAAGTGGAATTGAAATTTGTGAAAAAGGAATTTAAGTTTGAAGTTACATGGATTGAGAATGAATATGATGACTGCAGGCAGATTATTGAAGAAGATTGTCAGGAAGAAAGTTGTCAGTAAATTGAAGAAGTGTAGACAGCTTTTGAAAGACTGGTATAAAGAGAGAAATAAGACCAAAAAGAAGGAGAATTTAGTAAAGGCAATTGGTGATATCCAGGAAGTGGGTAATAAGGAAGAGGATAAAGAGTATATTGAAGATATAAAGTCTATGCTCAAACAGATCTTAGATGAGGAAGAAATTTATTGGCATCAAAGAGCGAGGGTTAACTGGCTCATTTGTGGGGACAAAAGTACTTATTTTTTTCATCAAACCACTCTCCAAAGAAGACAGAAGAATAAAATATTAAGGCTTAAAAATGGTGATCAATGGAGGAATTATGAAGGAATTTACCAAGTTTTATGAGGATTTATTTAGCACTTGTGGACCAACAAGAGTTTTGATGAAGTGGTATGTGACTTGTTGTAGCTTAAACTTGAGACCTTACGTACGCAGCTACCCCTGTTGGTAGACTCACTCACTATAACCCCGTTGGTAGACTCACTCACCATAATCAGGTGCGCGACGAGAGTCGTATCCGGATTAGTTAAGGCAAAACCCTGGATACGAATTAGTTAAGGCAAAGACCTGGATACTGGATGGGGTACCAAAAAATAATTTAGCACTTGTGGCTCAAGAAGCACATATGAATGACTTACTAGTGTTCACAAGCACATGTCAATGACTTGTTTGTACCTATTGAACTTTGAAATTAGAGATTTACTAATTCGAAGTTGGGTTACCATCATTGGTGCTTAAATTTAATAACTTTAAGTCACATACTATTAATTGTACTTCTCACTAATTCTCTTGTAAGTGGCTTAGTGAGAGGACCGGTTAAATTGTCACCCGATCTAACAAATATGACAGTGATCACTCCATTTAATATTAACTCACGAACATATACATGTCTCATGCAAATATGTCTAGACTTTCCATTATACATTTTACTATAGGCACGAGACACTGTCACTTGACTATCTCAATTCAAAGAAATGGCTGCCATAGGTTGTGGCCACAACTTAACATCCATTAATAAATTTTGCAACCATTCATTCAGCTTCTTTGCCTACTGCTGCTAAGGTTATAAATTCAGCCTCCATTGTTGAATTTGTAATGCAAGTTTGCTTTTTAGAAGCCCAATTTATAGCCCCTCCTACTAATGTGAAAATCCAACCTGAGGTGGCTTTACTTTCATGGTTCTCAATCTGATTCTTGGAATATGGCTGATTTGATTTGCTGGGTGTAGAATTAGTTGACAGAGTCAATTTTTAGCAGTTAGCCTTTAAATAGTAATTTTATGAACTGATTGCAATTTGTCTAAAAAATGACATATAGGATAGTTAGAAACAGCCTATTAATTTCTTAAATCATACACTAATATGTTCTCTCATAAGTTATTATTACTAGCCTTTCTGCCCAATTTGATTTATTCTCTTTGCAATTATGATCATTTACAATGGATTTTTCTCTTAAAAACAATCATGATCAGCCACGAGAGATTTGCCATTGAATATTTCAGTGAGAGCATCTCTAATCATTGTCAGGTTAATCCTGGCTCAATTAGTGCCATAAAGACTTATTGATCAAAAAGGTCCCTGAGTTTACACAAAACGGTCAAATAAACTTTTGAACTCTAATTGCTATCAAATAAGTCCCTGAACTCTTTAAAAAAGCTAAATCAGCCCTTTTTACAGTTAACAGTAACGTACAAAATGTACCAAAAATAAAACATTAATAGGATAGATATGATCAAACAGAACAGTGTACTCTGTTTTGCTGAAGGTCTCCCTGTTGGAAATATCAATTCTGAATCTTTCATGCCTTTGGTTCCCCTGCTTTTGTTAGAAATTTTTCTGAAATTAGAGAGAAAACAAGACTTAGAGGCACCACATTTTCTCAAATACAATATTGCTTGAGAAATCAAACAAGTTGTATTTGGGATACAACTAAGCCACTTAAGAACATCCAAGGAAGAAGTAGAAGAATTGATTGTTTTCAGGGGAAAATCACGTTCTTATTTATAAAACGTGAAAAGACATAACCTCTGGTAACTGTCTCCTAATTAAAAGGTATCTATCAGATAAAAGACAGTTTTTGGTATTATACCTATTCAAATAGGTATACCGAATTTTACTTAAGGAAAATAAAAAATTAAGACTTAAAATTTTTTTAAGTCATCAAAGCCCAAGATGCCCCAAGTGCCCTCATCATAGACCAATAAAATTAGTTTACTAATCTAGGCCCATTAGTAGACAAACCAAGCCCAAATGACCTAAATTATCCACTAGCCCACTAGTTATCCAAAGATAACCTTTATAGCACTTAAGCCTATATAAACCAATGGCCTTTGTATTCCCTTAGCAATGTGGGATTCGTTCCACATCAACAAACTATATAACAGCTTTTACATCTGTTCAAGTGGTTTCTTATGTCTTGAACCATCAAATTTCTTATTACAAAGTGAACACATATATGTATTTAACAAGATAATTTACTCGATATATATTTAGTTGTTTATAAGAAAATGTTAATTTAACATATATACAAAACAACTCAAAACATGCTAATTAATTCGTCCCAATAAAAAGAAACAACATCGGTATAAATATAATAACAAAATTGAAACCCTATGTCTCGATACATCGAGATCTTCATGAAATGCAGATTCAGGAAAGGGCAAGACCAAGAATTTCTCATCTTCCAAATTGAATGAATAAATTTCCTCAACGTCCCTTTGATCTCTGTTCCAATCTTCGTCTATCATCCAATGTACCAATCCATTAACCAACACAGGTTTTCCTTGAACTAAATAATCACAAAAGTCTTCGCCTAAAGCCCTCCATGAAGAACAACTTTGGATTATGTTTTTGTTATTGCTACCATAATTACTTATGGTTAAAATCTCAACTCCAATGTCATAATACTCTGCGCCTTCTTCGTCATCTTCGTCATCTTCATCGTCATTGTCCAACTTTTCATAGAAGAGTCGAACAACCTTATAGACATCCTTAGATGGCACGTAGCCAAAACCAACCATGTCAGGCCTTGAAGCAAAGTTGGAGCCCTTCGGCAGCTCTACGAACTCGTGTTTGCTAGGGTTGAAAACGTAGATGTGATTGGTGGTGGAAATACATACAAGATTATGATGAGAAGGTAACAAAAAAATATTTCTCAAACTATCATCAAGACTCTTCAGGTAATCTAGAAAAAATATCAAATAGAAGATCAAAGTGTAGCTCTTCACCATTCATCAGCTTCCCTGCAGCAGCCATGAGATCTCTTCTTGAATATATTAACTCTTCTCCCAGTCCCTTGACTACTTGATGTCGGTAAGGTGATTTGATATTCATATATATTAGCTAGGGTTTATTTTATTTAATTATGTTAAAAATAATGGATTAATTAAACAAAGTTTATTCGGCGTATGTTAGTGGGCTTGGCCGACTGCATCCCCCATGGACATGGTAAACCCAAGCCCAAACCGTTAAGGGGCCCTCACCTTCCGGACGTTAAATACTCCGTCAGAAAAGGACTAATTTGTCTCGTTTTTAAAAGTTAAGGGGCCAATTTGTCCCAAAAAAAGTTAAGGGGTCAATTTGTCCCAAAATGAATAGTTAAGGGGCTAATTTGGATATTAAACCAATCTTAAAAGTAACAGACTTACCTACCTCGTATTCATCGAACAAGAAATTATATGTGATTCCAACAATTTCTTCTCAGATTACAAAATTTCTTGGATATACATACACGTTTTAAACGTAATATAAAATACATTTGCCCATTGCACAAGATTTATATACATGCATATACAACTGTAAGCTTCTGGCACAGCCAGGTTTTGAGATAAGCAATCCCCCAGGGCCAGGGAGTTCTTCCTGAGAAGCAAAGTCGTAAGAATGTTTCAAACGTATTGCAATCAACTTCGTACGCGCAGCAATGGAACATTTTGATCAAGCAATCGCACCTTTCGCTTTTTTATCAAAGCAAGTTGAATTAGCAATATGTGGATGTGACCTCAAAGCTCTTTCTCTGCACTTGAATATGTGGGCATTATGAGGACTATTGGACGCCGACCTTAACGTTTTGACGATCCAAGATAACGTTTAAGATCTTTCCGGGGACAAAGATTCTCTATTTGATAGGCTTTCCATCGAGATACTTGGAGAGTTTCTCATCTTGTGAAGCTAATGTGAATGCGTCTTCCTCTGAAAATCCTTTCTTAATACATCTTAGGGTTCAATAATAATTCAACAGATAAATTCCAAATTCAAGTCAAGTGGCTTGGATATACTATACTACATGGGGATTGTGTTGTGGGCCTAATTGGGAGGGCTCGGGTAAGGCCTCTTCGTCTTCGACTTCGAGTTAGGCAGTTTCATATTTCATCTTTTCCTTATATAAATAAGAATCATGTCATATAGTATATAGTAACAAAGAGCAAGAGAAGCCGGCTAGGGTTTGTTTGTTCAACATCGAATTAGGTTAATTAGGGTTTGCAAAGATGTCGACTTGTCGAGATTCAGAACACGATTTATCCGTAGAATCCTTACCAAGCGATGCCTGGGAAACGTGGGGCAAGAAAGTCGGTGTGTGCTTCGCTTGTAAGGAATTGAAAACATTCAAGATCTTCCTCGCCAATCCAATTGATCAATCGGTGTACCACGTGGTTGATTTCGCAATCTGCCGCGGTGAACCTGGACTCGGCACAATCTATAAGGTGGGTTGCACCCTGGTTGGATCCAAGATCTATGTGCTCTGCGGCTTTGATCACAAGGAGAGGAACTGCAACTTCCGTAAGGGAGAGGATCCATGTTTGGAAGTCCGCTATTGGGATATGGAAAAACCATCTAATAAAAATAAATGGGAGCGTGGCCCTGATCTGAATAGTCACAAGCACAATCCTTTGATGTTTTCTCTTGCGGGTAGCCTCTATGTGCTTTCTTTTTGTAAGGGTTGTTGTGATCCTTTTGAGGTGCTGATGAAAGGATCGGAGGACAGATGGCAAGTGCTGAAAGGTGTTCCGGACATGTTTACCGGAGGTGGAACCCATTTCCTTGGGTCCACCATCTATGAAGATGGTAAGCGGATCCTCTTTTTTGTACTAGGTCTCTGTGATATGGATAAATATTTGTTTACATACAATGCCGAATCCGGTTCTTGGGTCTCTAAGAGAGTTAGCTTTGGATATAGAACCAGCTGGCCTGATCTCGAGGACTTTGATTTATTCGAGGCCAAGTCATTTGTTATTAGTTGTGGTGGTTATCAAACTAGAAATTCTATGCTAGCACCTCTGGGTTTGGAGGAGGTTGCGGCCCAGCTGACAAAGCCGTGCGACAAGATTAAAGAGACATATATTCGGATTGGACAGGACGAATATAAAAGGGTGCTTCGAGAGGACGAGGTATATGGCCAAAGGGGAGATGTACAACCTGATACCTGGCATATTCTCCCTTTGGGGAATAAAAACTTCTGTCTCCTTTCATTATATGCAGATGAGATGTCAAGGCGTGAACATATAAATCTTCTTTCATCATGGGCACGTCGGGGGACAGGGCCTAGGCCTCATAGGCCTTGGAAATGTTACGTACGCTTTAGCACTTTTGCTTTGCTTGATGCAGATGAATCTTATTCATCTGATGCATCTTATTCATCTGATGATGCAACAAAGCAAAACAAACTTAAGCGATACAAGATTGAAAACTTGGAGATGAAGTACATTGATATTGCGATGCAAGAGAACCTATATCTCCAGCCTTATGATCTTGCCTCCACCAGTAATGTGTAATCTACTCCCCCTTCTCCAATTTTAAAGAATTTGCTTTTCTCCATGTTATAACTAATTCTTATCTTTATTTCTAATACACTTGAGCTCTTATTGCAGAGGGTCTTGCTAAATCTTCAAATCTTCAATGAACAGATCAAGAGTGAGTTTTTTCTTTGTAATATCTCACTGGCTTGCATTGTTAGTTTATTTTGGGTTAGAGGTTAATTAGAAAATGTTGGAACTTGCTAAAGCACTTATAGCATGGTCTTGTTCATTCTAATAGTGTCTATATATACATATATTATATATATATTTTGTAATGGTATGCTATGTTATATCAGCATAGTATTATATATGATATATTAAATGCTATATTTGCAAGGGTTTATCGTTGCAGACAAGTTAATAATGTCTTTTTCAAGATATAAGCTATTGGTGTTCTGAAGTGATTGGATTTCTTAGATTCAGTAGCTCCATTTGTTAAGTCATCACTCATCAATGTAGGTTATGTGCTTTCAGGTCTACCACCATTCCCTATCCCTCCAGAAGTATGCACCTTTGTGTGTTCTATGACTTTTCCCTGATTGCCTTCCTCTTTTTGTTGCTCATTAATGTGAATATACCCATTGCACTTCTTGTTGTCTTGGTACCATAATTAAACACCTGTTAGTGATCATTATATATTGAATGCTTGTTTCCTTATATATAGTTAATTGCTTAATTGCTAAGACTGAACTTCCTTCTTTTCTGTTTTGTTTAGACATGGGCGGCATGTGGGAATAGCATGCAGGCATATACTTTTGTTGATTCGTTAAGGGGAGGGGCTCGAGCGTTAATGGTTCCTAGTCTACAAATGGTGTTCACCTCTTGTTTAGTAAGCTTAGTTTTAGGTTAGTATAATTAGCTTAATTTATTTATGGATATTTCAATCTCTACTGTTGAGGACTTCATTACTGGATATGGTATGTAAAAAATGTGGCTTGACTATGTTGTGGGTTTCCTTCTATAAGTAACTTATATCTGGAATAGACTCTACTCACAAGAGGAGGGGGGACAACCAGAGCTTTTTTTAAAGTATAACACTGAAGCACTCCCTCCTACTTTTCAATCTTTTGTTCCCTTCATAAGTTCTAGGTGCTTACAATGGGTGTCAGTCTAAATATTTATAAGTTTTTTTTTGGTCTAACAGAAGTGAGAAGGTGCTGTTTGTCTATGATCTTTATTTGATACCTGGTTTCTGGTTTCATGATCAAAATGAAAGTTATTCAACAAAATTATTATTGATTCTTCTATACGAAATATGCCATGATTTTGTCAAGCCTTTTCTTAGAGAAATTCGATCTATGGTAAAATGTTTAATATGTTTTTATACACCATCTTGCCCCTAATATATATTTGGCTAAATGCCATGATTTTATATGTTTTCTTCTTGGGGTTTTTCCTCTCCTTTGTTTCACGTTGGAGGTCAATTAGCCATGATTTGGGGATCTTGGGTTTGTTTCACCAAATGGGTTTTAGGGTTGAGTTGAAGTAGATCAAAGCTAACCAATTTTGTTTTTCTGTTATTCGAAATTGGAGGTTTGGCTCGGACCGAAAGGGTCTTCCTCTGTCATAAAGCTCTTTTAGCGAATGCGAGTTGACAATTTCTTGCCCGATGCCCACACCTTACCTGGCGTTTCCACTGCTGCGTCTGTTTTGTTGGATGTTTTTAATGGGCAGCAAGCACATACGCTTACGATTGGCAAGTCTTTGTTGGGTGTTTTATGCTAAATATGTACTGCAAGTCGGTGTTATTGGTAGAGGGTTCTAACTCCTAAGGTGTTCGATGATATGCCATATGATTTATTAGTAGATATTTTTTAATGACGTTCTAGAAATATTTTTAAAAAATAAAGATATCATCGTCGATCTAAAAGTTTCTTAACACTCATACTTATATATACTAGTCTAATCTGTCGATCTAAAAGTTTCTTAACATTCATACTTATATATACTAGTCTAATCTGTTTTAAATTAAATGAAGAGTCTTCACTTGCAAATGAAAGTCTTCACTTGGGTTGACCTAATTTGTTTTAAATCGGTTTTAAATTAAATGAAGAGTCTTCGTGTAAGTTGACCTAATCTGTTTTAAATTAAAAATTAAATGGAGATTAAAATCTTAAGTACTATTAATTTTATCTTAAGTACTCATTTAAATTAAATGAGTATATTATTAATTTTGTTAATTTTGTCTTAAATAACCTATTATTAGAGCTGACAAAATTTCAATTGAGTGTGGGTATTCGACTCGATCTGAAACCAAACCTTGTTCAACCTGATTCAACCAAAAAATCCGCTTAATCCGAAACTAAAATGACCTGACCCAAATTCTTAATGACTCGAACTTAATCAACCGAAGATATTAATCCGAAATTACCGGAAGCAGGGTTAATTATATTTAAATGACCCGAATTCGAAAAGAGTCAGAATTTCGAACGTTTGAACTTTGAAGTTTGAACCCTTGAGCAGAAAAATCGATCAAAATTTATTTCCCACCGAATTCATTGGAATTGGAGTTGACCCTTGAAGTTATTGATGAAATAGTGATGATAAAATTTACTAGGAACGAAATTTTTCTTTTTCATTAGCGTAGGGTCGTAGGCTATGATTTGGGCCAAGTTGTGGACATTGATTACAGGACTTCGGCTCAACGAGTTGGATTGTTCAAGTGTTTTTCTTGCCCAAATTAAAAAGCTTGGGTCCGTATCGAAGCCTTTTGTAGTTAGATAGTGCAGCCCGCCACTGCACTTGTATATATCCAATCAAAATTGAGTTTCAAGTTTTGACTAGGGCTGAGTAACGGTCGGTCTGAATATCAAGGATGCTAAGGGATTCCAAATTGGGAAGAAAAACACAATGAAAGATCACCCGTAGCAGGTCAGCTATCCAACAGGATGGAGATGGGGGATGAGAATCCCAACCCATAAAGGGGCACATTTCCATTTTGACAAACGTTATAATAGTTTCTCTTTGGAGCAGATGAAGTTTCCAGCTACATAGAGGAGCAAACCAGCCATTAGGAAACACTAGGAACACTATGATCATCACTGAATTCAGAAACCAAGAAATAACTGTAGAAGTAGCAACTCTATCAAAACCACTGTCAATATCCATTTTATCCAGCTTATAGATAGGAGAACTTTACATTTTTTTAATATCTTTGCATGCCAAGGATTCCTTGTAAATGTCTAATTGAATTGAAAGATTGGGTTTTATTCTATATTATTTACAATTCTATTATTTATTCATAAAATTTCATTTATAATAATTAGGTACTATTTGAAATATTAACTTATGTATTAAAGTATAATATTATTAATAAATAATATTTAATCAATAATATGGTTAAAAAATATTTGTCCAAAAAATTTGAAACAAATTAAGTTTTTTTGAGAACTGAAACAAATTAAGTTGAATGCATGTTATGATGTAATTTATGTTGTCTTTAACTTCATTTGAGTTGCAATTTTATTTTAAGTTAGTTAAATCTAACTTATCTTTTTTTTTTGTTAATTTATTGAATTTTTAACCCCAAAATTAAGTCTTAAAAATAATTATTAAAAAAATTATAAAAAAACATATTCAATATTGGTCTTGTTTTAAAGGTCTCAATTAACTATTTCTAATGATATAATTTTTTTTTGTAATTATTTAATATGTAAATGTAAATCTAGATCAAAATATAAATTATGAAATATTAAAAGGACATATGTGTCATTAATGATATTGTTTAAAATAATAATAAAAAAAAAAAGCAAATTTGCCGTTGATGAACAGTGCAGCGACAAATATGCCGCTGTCCTGTTCATGCACAATTTTGGTGCACCTCGAAAACCCAAAATTGCCGTCTTCGTTGGAGATGAAATTTTGAGTTTTTCACGGCAAAATAATGATTTGTCGCTACGTTGGAGTTACTCTAAGATATAGGACGAATATTCAAGCTACTAAAAATTTTGGGGCATGTGTTACAAGTTTCATTTTGCTTCAATGCCTAGTAGAGATGAAAAGAAGTCAAGCACATATATTTTGTATTTTTCTTAAACTTAAATTCACATTTTCTAATTCAAGACCAAAAAAAATCACATTTTCTAATTTATCCACACATCCACACATTATTATCATTTAGTTAATATATAACTTTTAAAACACTATATTAATTAATTTGGATTTCAATATTGATACAAAATTTTTTTAAAAGACTTGACAGGTTATAATTTGTTGGGTTAAATAGAAGAAGTTCGATACTACTTAAATATAATCTGAAATTTAAATTTTCTAAAAGGAAGAACATACATCCTTTTAAGAACATGAATATTATATAATATACTGTCAGTGAAGTTTAGCAGACTGCACATGCGGGATTAAGGGTTGACATGCATGCATCCTTTAGGGAATAATTTTGAATTTTAAAAACAAAATTAATTTACAAAATGGATATGTGTCAACTACTGAACCCGTTTTGGCAAAAAAAAAGAAAAAATACTCAACCTGCTTGTGGAGTCCAAAATTTAGATCGTGTGTATCAAATAATAATCCTTAAGAAAAATGGTTGAATTTTAAGTTCAATTCAATGAGACTCTTGTGATCTATTATTTGTTTGAATAATAAGAGAAAAAAATCCAATATATATATATATCATATATATATATTACTATTTTTATTATTGAATTAAAAAATATTTTTAAATATTTAAATATAGATTGTATACCAATAAGATTTAAGAATGACTTAAAAAAAAATATAAGAATGCCACCTCAATAATATAAAAGAGGAAGAATGCCATCTCAGCAATGCAATCGCTCACTCGAGACTTTCCTTTGCCTTTGAAACTCTCCGTACCAACAAAAAATCTCTCTCCAAGGAAACAAAAAAATCAGGTAAAAATTTTTAATTTTTCCTTTGTCAGTAATCTTGCTTTAATTGTCGAATGTTTGAAACATTATTTTTAATCCGGGGTTTTGCAGGGTTTTTCCTTTTCCTGTTCGTTTTCCTGCTTACTTACATACGAGTATGTGGTGTATTTGCTTCACTTTTTCATAGAATTTGATTCTTTGGTACATGATTTTTATCGTAAATATTGTGTTTTTCCTGACAAGGTTTGTTGGGTTTTTGATTTTTTGCTTTGGGTATTTTGCAGTTAATTTTCCTTGTTAGTTAAAACCTTTGGTGAAGATTTTTTATGTTCTTATTATTAAGGCTTTACTAGGCTTCCTGCTGGCTAGATTTATACTTTACTCTTTGTAAATTGAGTGTTTTCTGAGATTTGGGCAGTAAAATTTTTGATCTTGTTCCATTGAATTTTATGATCGATGTTGGATTTCATGCTTTTATGTTATTCTGGTTATTGAGTAGTATAGATAGAAACACCTTGTAAGAATCCAGTGACATTGTGATGTAATTGTAATTGTAATTGAGATTCGTGTGTTAATCTTTTGTTCTTACTTATGCTTTCTGTTAATGAATAAATGCGTGATTTGAAACATGATCCTTGTTCATTGAGTTTTGTTATTTGCTGCTTGGGTGCGGATAGTGTCTTGCATATGAGAATTGAGGAATTATATACTGAATTAGTTGGAAACTGCCACTTCTGGTGCTTTTGTTTCGGTGTTTCTCAAGCATCAGAAGGCACTATTCTATATTGGTTAGGATAATTTAGTGATGAAACTTGTGCAGATATCTGTGTAGTTAACACGTGAAGAAAATAGACATGATTCCTAAGTACATATCACTAGATGAAGGAATGATAATAATGGATGAGGCGATCACGAAGGCAAAGAAGATTATTGAAGGGTACCCTGAAACAAAGTTCTCAGGAGAAGAATACCAGAGGTTCTATGAGTATCCTTTATTTTATATAAGGGTTTACTTCATCTAAATTAGCCTTATTCAATGCCAATGGTATCCTAACAGTGTTAATCATCATAATTAACATGAAATGTCATCCTTAACAATATATGTAGTTGTGTTTATTTCATGTGCACTTACCATAGCTCTGATGAGAAAACAATGCAGCTTTATCAGAAATTTAGAAACAGCTTGGAAGAGAGCATCCATTCAACGGTGAGAGTTTTGAGATTTATTGAGATCTAAAATCTGAACAATTTTGAATTTCTCTCAAAACTCTATTTTATGCTTACTTATTAATCGTAGTATATTGCTTTGTTTCAAATGTTCTTCCTTTTTGAAATCTTTGCATTTTAAGTTGTATATGCATGTACTACTTGTAACATGCTGGTTTTTCAGTTGTAATTTTCTTTCACTTGTGACATGTTAATGGCTTGAGAAGTAAAAATAATATTAATGTCCAAAGGTGATCTCCCCTCATATTCTTTGACATTTATCTTATAAATGAGCTACCTCCAGAAGCTTTGAATTCTCCTTTTAAAATTGCTAGAGACATTGTTAAACCTCAATGTGGATTTACAGAATTCCTTTTAAGATGCCTAATCAAGATGTATTTATGCATTTTGTTTTCCTTTCTTGCTCTAAGGTACTTCCAACTTTAATCAACAAACATGGTGCGCATTTGTTGAGAGAATTCATAGTAATGTGGTCTAACTATAAGCTGATGGCAAGATGGTTATGTAGATTCTTTGAATACCTTGACCGCTTCTTTATCCCCCAAAATGGCGAGCTTGAGTCACTACATGGTATCTCATTTAGTTGCTTCCATAAGCTGGTGGGTGACTATTACTGCTTGGGCACTTTTCTTGTGTAATATATGTGTGCTTTCTTCCAAGGATTTTTTTTGGAGTAATCACATACTTTTTTTGGGGTGTAATAAAAACTTCAGGTATTCAAGAAATTAATTGGTACATTATTTGATGCAGCGTTGACACTGGTAATCTTCGTATACTTGCTTACCTGACAAATTAAAATTTTTGTTCAGTGAAATTTGGCTCAGTTCAGTTTTCCATGCAGATCTGTCAGGAGCGTGAGGGACTACAGATTGACTACATTCTGCTTAAGAATGTAGTAGATATGTTTGTAGAATTTGGTGACAGTGACTATGGTGGAAGTAACTATTATCGAGATTTTGAGATGATTGTGCTTGCAGACAATTCTAATTACTATTCTCGATTGGCTTCAGAATGGCTTCCTTTTGATTCATCGACTGAATACATTAACAAGGTCTTTTCTTTTCAAATTAAGTACATTTCTTATGTATATTGAAAAGTTATGGACAAAACATAAACCGCTATATGGTCTCTCAAACTTTCCAGGTTTTCTGGTGCTTGAATCGGGAGAAGCAAAGTGCTAGTCATTATCTACATCCTGGCTCTGAAGCTATGATATTGCAGGTATAATCAATCACTTCAACCTGAAGTTCTTGTTTCCTGCGTCTTCTATTGGCTGTATCCAACCGTGCTTCCACATGATTAGTGTGGTTGTGCTGAGTGTCTGGCTGTATTATTGGTTTCAAAATAACCTGTCTGATGATATATGAAGTTTGTGAATGATCAAGCTGCATCAAAAACCAAAAATCTGTAATCTCTCTTCTGGTGTTTCAATATTTTGTATCTTGGAAGATGATCATTTTCTTTTTCTTCTCACATGTTGATTCATAATTGTCATGGCAACTGGCAAGTTCTGCCAACTCATATATCTGAAAGTTAATAAAAAATCTCTCCAATTGGCAACTGATCTCTTGAAACTACACATGTTTTACAAACTTCCACTTATATAGAATTATTAATTACAAGATATGCCTATAACTCTTATCTTCTTCGATTTTGCAGAATGTCAGATATCACTTACTCCATAAAGTTGCGAACAAATTGATAGAAAAAAAGCAAGCTGAGAATTCTGGTCTGGTGACTGATCATCAGGTTCCAATAAAACTTTGAACGAGTAACTTTTTCATTGTTATATAGTGGTATTGTATTGCATGTTAATTGGTATTATATAGTGGTATTGTATTGCATATTTCCTCATCAATTTCTCATATTTTACTAGTAAACCCTATCAAACTTTCATGTTATTTCTGCTTTTTTGTAATGGGTTCTTTCTTGCTAATATTCATTGCAAATTTGGCTGATATTGCATTTTATACTAAGGAGAAGAAATTTCAGCTGACATTATTATGATATATCTGTCATCGATTAAAGGCATGCCCGACCAGCACCATAATTTGTCTTCTTGGCTGATTTTTCATCTGTTGCTTTTAGGAAATGTTGTCCAAATGTGCTGGCATGAGCCTACAAGAGGGAAGTTCTTCGACGTCTTCAGAAGAATGGTTGTCCAAGTTAATGGAAAGTTCCACCCGTATAGGCTAAGGTTGATTTGTTCAGAGCATTGTCAACAGATTGCTTGTACAGATTACTTTGATAAACATATATACTTACCAATAGCAGAATTACAGAATTAGTGCTCCAACCTATATTCTTTTGTTGCATTGCTTACAGAAGGAGGTTATTCCCTTGGACAAACTTATTTGACTATCTATAACTGCTGCGTCGTTTTGATAATATAACTGGAAACGGCATTATTATTGACCGTTTTGATACTTAAGAAATACTCCATTGGTAAAAGTATCTTTGAATTTTTTTTTATTTTTTTTTGGATCAGAGTATCTTTAAATCTTTGTTCTAATTTGCCATTGTCGCATGTTCAATGTTACTATGTCAGTGCCAAGCATGCTACTTCATGTCTTGATTGACCATGTCATGTTCACATCTTTGCTAAGTCTACAACAAATTCATACTAAATTGACACAAATTGGAATGCGAGGACTAAATTGAACATATTTGTTAATTATAAGGGCTTGGAGGGTACTTTTACCCCATGTTGCCAAACGTCTATAGATTTTGAAATTCAAAACAAAGACAAGAGGCGCCTCTTCTTTGCTTCATAACCGATTTCAAAATTTAAACTTTGTGAGAAGTCTCAACAGTTCTCTCCAAAACAAATCTGAAAACCCATTTGAGAAATTTGATCAGAAAAAGGAAAATCGAATAGAATCGAATCAAAAATGGAGAAGTATGAGAAACTGGAGAAGGTAGGGGAAGGTACCTATGGCAAGGTTTACAAGGCCAAAGACAAGGCCAGCGGCCAATTGGTGGCGCTGAAGAAGACCCGTCTCGAGATGGACGAGGAAGGCGTCCCTCCCACCGCGCTCCGAGAGGTTTCGCTCCTCCAAATGCTGTCGCAATCCCTTTACGTCGTCCGACTCCTCTGCGTCGAACACGTCGACACCAACAAGAACGGCGGCTCCAAGGCCAACCTCTACTTGGTCTTCGAGTATCTCGACACCGATCTCAAGAAGTTCATCGATTCCCATCGTAAAGGACCCAATCCCAGGCCTCTTTCTCCTTCTCTTATACAGTCGTTTTTGTTCCAGCTTTGCAAAGGCGTCGCCCACTGCCATAGCCACGGTGTTCTCCACCGTGATCTCAAACCCCAAAACCTTCTCTTGGATAAAGAAAAGGGAATCCTTAAAATTGCAGATCTGGGTCTTGGCCGTGCTTTCACAGTCCCTCTCAAGAGTTACACTCATGAGATTGTAACCCTCTGGTACAGGGCTCCTGAAGTTCTGCTTGGCTCCACCCACTACTCCACCGCCGTCGATATGTGGTCCGTCGGTTGCATCTTCGCTGAAATGGTTAGAAGGCAAGCCTTGTTCCCTGGTGATTCGGAGTTTCAGCAATTGCTCCACATTTTCAGGTTGCTCGGCACTCCAACTGAGAAGCAGTGGCCTGGGGTTACATCTCTAAAGGATTGGCATGTCTATCCTAAGTGGGAGCCGCAGAATTTGGCTCGCTCCGTTCTGACCCTTTCTGCTGATGGTGTTGATCTTCTATCCCAAATGCTTAAATATAATCCAGCAGAGCGAATCTCGGCAAAAGCAGCAATGGATCATCCTTACTTTGACAGTCTTGACAAGTCCCAATTCTGATCACTTGGTCTTTGATTATATTACTCTATGAAGTTTAGCTCAGTTTATTGCTGTAAGTTCAAAGCCTTAACTTCATAGAGAGCTTCAGAATGTTGGGGAGGAAATTAGCTATCATCATCTAGGTGATTTAAAGTTTAAACAAGCTTTGACACATGAATTTGAGTTTGGTGTGTTTGTTCATGTTCCTGCTAGCTTTTCTTAAGTTTGTAATAGTCCACAGTTATCAACTACTTTAAATTTGAAACTTGTTCACTAATATTGTTAGTTTTGGATTCAAATTGGTGTTGGTAGTTGCTTTATGGCTCTCGAAGCCATTGCTTTATGAGAATCTGAAATTATCTATATCATATGTATATCATATGTTTATGTTGTGTTCCTTCTTGTTAAAGTTTCTGCTACTGTGATGCTTAACAGTCTTTGATCCAAAAGTAAACATGAATAAAAGTGAACAATTTGTTATCAAGTATATTGCCTTAATTGCTGGTCAATTTGTTTCAATTCCTACAACCAAGATCTTAAAATTTTAGTATCTAGTTTCATTTCCTAGTGTTCAATCTGTTCTAAGACCAAGTTATACAACCAATGCGGTGAAAATATAGCTTCTCCATGAATTCATTAGACATCGATGATGGATCAATGAATACATTAATAGCTGTTGATTTGATTAAACCTGTTAAAGTTTTTTTCCATTCAAATGAAGTTTTCCAAGAAGTAATAACCAGTTTGTAGACCAAAATTAGAGGATAGCAAGGAACAATTTGTTATTGCTACAGGGAAAAAGTATTTTTACATCCCATATATACAATCCCTTTCACAAGACTGAGATGGGTAGGTGTTGTAATGTATATGTGGATGGATGGGGATATACCACCATCTATTTGGTGGATATTTTTCTTGATTTAAGACTTTAACATATACTATTTGTTAGCAACAAAAGCTGCTGTTTAGGTTCTTCTTGCTCGGAATTTTGTTCAATTTGCAAGATTATCTCTCAGAATTCTTGGATCTCCTTTTAGACTGAACTTTCACCAGGTGCATTTCTCATTTTCCCCTTAATCCCTTCTTGTTACTGTTGTCTCTCTCTTTCAGTTTTCCGTTTCCTTTTATACAAAGTTTTCAATCTGTTGTTGACTAAAATAGTAAAAGTCAAGCACTCAAGTTCAAGGAAGCTGCCTAGGGTGTTTTTTTTTTTTTTTTTGTGTGGTGGAAATTTCCTGGCACCTAAAAATAAAATAATTGGTGGATATTTTTTTGTTGGCTTGACACTTCTACATATATTTGCTAGCTACAAAAGCTGCATTAGGTTTTCCTTGCTTTAAATTTTGTTCAGTTTGCAAGATAATCTCTCAGACTTCCCAGATCTCCCACTTTCTGATTTGGTGCTGAAATTCCCCAGGTGCGATTTTTTTTCTTCCCTTCGTGTTATTGTTTTGTTAGCTTCTGTTTATCTTTATACATTACTGCAACTAAAAAAGAACATAGTTGTAGTGCTGTCAGGAAGTAGCAAAGAAAATAAAAATTGAAATACTTTGCATGATATCTTAAATGCCTTATCGCTATGCTATTTATATGAATTATAGGACATTCCATTTGTAGGCAAGATGATTGGATGTTTGAAAGACAAAGAGGCATGAAAGTGATCAGAGATGGACATTTTTCACAATGAATACATTAAACCAAGTTTTCGATCTGTTGTAGATTAGATGTCATGAAATTACTTCAGAAAATTTCAAGGAATTAGCTGCCTATACACTTGGGATGGAAATTTCATGTGAACCTACCAGCTTTTGTCATGACTCATGTGACTTTTGTACTACTTTAAATATTCTGGCTCCCAACTTTTGGTCAATGACTCATGACTTTGCATTTCTTCTTTAAATATCAAAACAAATTACTGTTGAATATTTTTCAGTTGACCTAAGTCTTCTATGTGAAAAAAGCAGAGGTGGGTTTTCCTTGCTCTAAATTTTCTTCAATTTGCAAGATCATCTCTCAGAATTCCTGCATCTCCCAGTTTCTGGTTTGGTACTGAAATTTCACTGGTACAACTTTTTTTCCTCCTTTCATGCTACTTTTTTGTTAGCATCTTTTAGCTTTATACTTGTATCAGACTAGAACATATTCTTTCAGTTTGGAAGCAGCAAAAGATTTTGAAAGAAAAAGGAAATACTTATTTACTATCTTGTGTGTATGATTAGTTGTATACAAGATGATTGCGTGTTTGAAAGTGAAGAGACATGACAAAGATGAGATTGAAGATGGTCAGACAATTTTCATTAAGAATGGAGGTGCTTTATTAGAGGAGCTTATTGCCTTTTGTAATGGTAGATCTAATCCAATTCGTCATTTCTCTGCAAAAGAGCTTTCTAAAGCAACCAACAATTATGACCGACGCCAGATGCTTGTGTACGATTCTGGTTATAAATTGTACAAAGGCTCTCTAAGGGACTGTTCGATTATTGTGAAGAAATATTATGACTCTCCTTTACCTGAATTTGCAGCCCTGCCATACAAGGATATTGCTGTGGGATCACAAATGAGTGCTCACAAGAATGTTTTGAAGGTTTTGGGATGTTGCTTGGAGACCAAACAACCAACTGTAGTATATGAATTAGGTGGCACGAAAACCCTTTACACATGTATCTCTACTACTAATGTTGAGTCAATACCATGGAAATGCAGGTTGAAAATTGCAAGGGATTTAGCAAGTGCAGTTGCATATCTCCATACTGCATTTTCAAGACCAGTTATTCATCGCGATATTAGATCCTCAAATGTCATCTTGGATCAGAACAATGTCCCCAAACTCATTGATTTCGGATTGTGTATATCTATTCCTGAAGGGGAATCACATGTGGAGGATGCAATTTTAGGGAGAACAGGGCATTTAGCACCTGAATATGCTGCTAGAGGTTACTTAACAGAGAAGGTTGATGTTTATCAATTTGGAATGCTTCTATTTGAGCTTTTAAATGGATCTGGGCCGTTGTCTTGTTTCATTGAAGGTAAGTTCGTGGCTATTGATAATTTAAACCTTGATAAGCTCAGTAATCTTGTCGACAGTAGAATAAAGAATGAAGGGATTGAGCAGGAGCAGCTGCTGGGTTTTGAGACACTTCTCCTTAGATGCATCTCCTTTGACGACGAAAAGAGGCCAACAATGATCGAGGTTGCCAAAGAACTCAGGAAAATTTATCAGTGTTTTCCTTTTCCACCACCTTCTTGTTTCTGATTAGTAGCTTGAAAAATCTTTTAAATCTCTCTAAGCCATTGATTTATAACATAATCTGAATTCTGAAGTTTACGTCCTGTATATATATGTAATGTAACCTTTGGTTAATTGGTTTGTAATCTGAATTTATACTCATTGGTTTTCTCAACAGCTTAATTTGCAACATTTGTTTCTTGATGAAGCATTGTATGGAAGAATTTGGGAAGTTCTGTAATGCAATGGATTTTGCAACTCTACAAAATTTTTTGCTCAAGCAAAGACAGATTGAGAGCAAAATGTAATGTCCAACGCATATTTCAAGTTATGGGTTTCTGGTTTTAGGCCTAATGTCAGCCCATTTCATTATTACATCATAAATAAAAGGCTTACAATGTAAAGTAGTCCAATATTCTCTTGGGTCAGTCCTAGTCTTTTTGTTTTTCTATCTTTTCTGCCCAACCCAAGACCTGAGCCATATAGGAAGAATTCAAGTACCCAACCTCAATTCATTTTCTGATTCAAAAGATATATTCTGTCCAGCAGCACACATAATTAGCTTAAATTAAAAGCTAATTGACTAATGAGCATAACACAATTGTTTCCTACAGTCTCCGCTCGGCAGCCTCAGGAGATAAGTTCAGACGGGTTTCACTTAGGAAGCCCAAAGGCCACGGCTTTGCCGTTCGGCCTAATTTTCCTCCAAGGCCCAGAGACCCAAAGCCAGCCAGTAAACACTCCACAAGTGATATTGAGCGTGCGACCCGTACAAGCAAGTCCTATATAAATCCACGAAGTTGAGGTATGTTACACTATCTATCCTAAAAACCTTACTTGAAAACCTTAGATTTTGAGCTCTGACTTGGCATCGAAGTACAAACGGGGGGACCTAACCCTGCCGCTCCTGACGCCTCTTTTAGTGCTTGCGGGTACTTCTTAGAAAGAGCTCCTCCCACCGATTTCCGGCAGACGATTTGGCGCCTGCAACAATTAAAAATAATCTACCTTTCAACTCATACAACTGATATAAACCCCAATTTCCATTAAGGGGGATAAAATATGCCGGGGTAATCGTTAATGATCTAATCATCTAATAGTTTGCAATGCTCATATTATAGTTTATGATAGCCACAAAATGATTCTTTATAATAGACTACTACATAGCATGAAGCATATAAAACTAAACCATTTCGTTCGGTCTAAAAGAAAAAATAACTAGGATTTTTTTTCTCATATAATTGGGTTTTCAGTTTTTTAGTTGAAAAAGACCTCTTCTCACGCAATCTAATACAAAATCTACTCAAACTTGACCACCTAAAACACACACCACTATAAATTAAAATAATTACTTTTGCATATAGATAGATCATCAGAGAGGGCCAAACGCAATTAAGATGAAGATGAATTGGTTGAGTTGTTTTGGTGGTGGCATCGATAAGAGAAGAGGTAATGGTATAGAATCCCTACCGGATGATCTAATTCGTGAAATACTAATAAGGCTACCGGCACATCAACTTTGGAAGTGTCGAAAGGTTTGTAACAGATGGCTTCATGTAATCGTAAACCCTAGGTTTGCTCAACAACATGCCCAACGAGCCCCTTCACTTGTTTTTCTTCACAACACGCTAGCATACTTGCAGTTGCATGCCCATAAAGCAAGAAAGCATTTCTTTTATTTTGATCATCATCATGCTATGGAAAAGGTGCGTCTCACCAAGCACTGGAAAAACAATCACATGTGGTCATTGCATCCTATTCTTTATGATTCTTGTCATGGATTGCTCTTGTTAGAACCTTGGATCCCTCGGAAGGGGACTTTCTTCTTCTTCATTGGAAATCCTATCACCGGAGAATTACAACATTTCCGAAAACCCACCAAAAGTGGCCTATTTTGTGGATTCTTTTTTCACTCCTCGGAATACAAGCTGCTCCATTTTGATGGGAGGTGGGAATCAAATCCTGCCCCTCCTATCTACTCTATATTCAGTCTACGTACTCAAACATGGAGAAATATCCACAACGTTCCTCATGACTTTTATCCTGCATTCTTTAGACCACCGGTTAATATCAATAAGTACAATCGTCTTTTCTGGATGGTCTTTGGCCACTGTAATTTCAATTTTGATTGTAAACATTCCATAATGGTGTTCAATATGGACACTGAGAAATTCTATGGATTTCCTCATCCAGATCACCCTACATACCCTACATGTGCAGGGAATATGCATGCGGACATGCGATTGTTAGAGATGGAAGGTAAAGTAACTTGGTGGTTTCAATTATCGTCCCAATTTCATGTTTGGAGTTTGGATGTTGACGAATATGTACGATGTGGTAGTTGGACTTGGACTCCATTGTATACCTTGCCCTATCGAACGGATTTCGAGAGGTTTCCATTCTTTGGGTTGATTAATGATGATATAAAACTTGTGACCATCCGAAATATGCAAGTATTACTTATTTGGTCTTACCGAGGTGTGTTTTGGTACGATCTAGTGACGAATAAGGTAATACAAGTTCAACTTGAAGGGAAGGAGATTAACAGATTTCAAGATCACGAATGCACGCTTGTGATGATTGATTATACAAAGACGGTTGTCACCTTGAAGCAAAACATTCATGTGTGCCGTTAGGTCAAAAAAAAAATAAATTCATGTACCGATTTCTAGAAATGAATTAGAGTAAGAATTTTGGAAATTATGTATAATTCAATATCTAATATATATATACTAGGTTTATTATTATTTTTTTTTGCTACTTAAGAACATGAAAAGGTAAAAGGGACAAGGAAATTAAATCCTAATCTGTCAAATTATTTTTTTGCTAGATTAACAGATTGCTGAACAATTATTTGCTCTTAATCTGTCAAATTGCTGAAACCCATAACTTGAAAACCCATTGCTGAAGAATGTAATGTTCAATACATATTTCAAGTTATGGGTTTCTGGTTTTAGCCCAGTATCAGCCCATTTCATTATCACATCATAAATAAAAGGCTACTACAACCAAGGACTTTAAAATTTAATTTAATTTAGTTTCCTATAGTTTTTTTGAGGGAATTGTAGTTTTCTATAGTTAATTAATTTTCAATCTGGTGTTTGCTGTTGTTGTCCGGAGAAATTATTAGGTGGAATGGATCCATTACGTTATTAATGGGTTGGACCAACGGCTAAAAAATCGTGACATGTCAGCAATTTTCTAAAATTATATTCCAATTTGGGGACTTATCATATATGGATGGCTTAATTTAAAAGGGGGTTAAACTCTGGACTAAAATCGTGTCTAAATTATAAGAATTAACTTGACGTGGCATAATTTTATTGATTAGTTCCATAGCTGACATAGTGGGACGGTTTCATCTAATAATTTCTCTTGT
>AWWV01012150.1:0-68404 GCA_001974805.1 Corchorus capsularis | reverse complement strand
TTTGATAATCATATAAACTAAAATTGGCCTCTCTGACTTAGATTAATAGGATATGCAGTATGAGGAACAATGTAAACAAAAAACTTTTAATTGTTACAACTTACCGGGTTTCCCTCCATTAAGCACAACACTTTCAACTGGGATCTACACCAAAGAGCTGAACACATAAAAGCAATGGGCAACATATGGCAAAATGATAGCAATATTGCAGATAAATGCAATCTAGGAATCGAAGTTTATGTGTTATATGTCTAATTAGGCAAAACAAAACCTTAATATTTTGTCTAATTAGGCAAAATGATACCTTCCCTCCAGTGCTATGTTGTCTAGTTGTCTCATATAATGGATCTAAAACAGGAAAGAACAATCAGGCCATGGGTGCATGCAAGGCTCCAACCACCAAAAGATGCATAACATGTTTCCAAATGATACCTTTGTGTTGGCCGGGTTTTCAAATTGCTGAACAATTATTTGCTCTTAATCTGTCAAATTGCTGAAACCCATAACTTAAAACCCATAACTTGAAAACCCATTGCTGAAGAATGTAATGTTCAATACATATTTCAAGTTATGGGTTTCTGGTTTTAGCCCAGTATCAGCCCATTTCATTATCACATCATAAATAAAAGGCTACTACAACCAAGGACTTTAAAATTTAATTTAGTTTAGTTTCCTATAGTTTTTTTGAGGGAATTTTAGTTTCCTATAGTTAATTAATTTTCAATCTGGTGTTTACTGTTGTTGTCCGGGAGAAATTATTAGGTGGAACGGACCCATTACGTTATCAATGGGTTGGACCAACTGCTAAAAAATCGTGGCATGTCAGCAATTTTCTAAAATCCTATTCCAATTTGGGGACTTATCATATATGGATGACTTAATTTAAAAGGGGGTTAAACTCTGGACTAAAATCGTGTCTAAATTATAAGAATTAACTTGACGTGGCATAATTTTATTGATTAGTTCCATAGCTGACATAGTGGGACGGTTTCATCTAATAATTTCTCTTGTTCAGAGTTGTAAAAAAAAAAAAGTAAAAGAGTCAAAAAGTGATGCAATTATTTAAGTTCAAGGAAGCTGCTGCCTTACCTTTTCTTTTGTGGTTGTAATCTCACTGGACCTAATTAACTTTTCTCATGACTTTCTGAATATTAAGTCTCTCTCCAATTAAAAGTTGCAGTAGGAGTTAGACCTAAGGTTTTCCTTGCTCAAAATTTTGTTAGGTTTGCAAGATCATCTCTCAAAATTCCTGCATCTCCTACATTTTGATTTAGTGCTAAAATTCCCCAGGTACGATTTTCTTTCCCTTCATGTTATTAGTTAGCTTCTCTTTAATCATCTTCAATCTGTTACCATTAATTTCATCAAAAAATCATTTTCACAAATCATTTTCTTTAACGTTTGCATACTTTTTTTTTTGGGTGAAAATTTGCATACTAGTAGTTTTTTTTTTTTTTTGTATATTTTACCAATTTACCCTTACATATATCAATTTATAGCCAGATTGTCTCTAAAGGCTTTGATTCAATTATGAATTTTTTCAAGTTATATATATCCTGCACATTTGTTTCTTCATTTGTTCATTTTGTACTTTAAAGTATAAGCCCATTGTTCCTGATCAGTAGCTTGAAAAACCTGAATTTGTAGGTGTATCCATGGCTGATCTCTAATTGAATTATGAAAATCTGAAGTTATCAACTTCTTTTAATGAATTCTTGCACTAGCTACTAGCTAGGCCAAGAAACATAAAGCAATAAGCAATGATAGTCTATTTTCATTTCAGGGTTTTCAATCTAGTTTATGACTAAAACTCTAAAAGTGAGCCAATTCAAGGAAGCTGCCCTGCCTTTGCCAATTCAACTTGTTATAGCCAATTCAGTATGTTTATTTCATACCCTTTTGCATGATATCTTACATTACATTCCTTTTTGGGACTCCCCTGTTTGCTTGATTGATACCGAGTTCTATTTTTAGGCAAAATGCTTGCATGGTTGAAACCAAAGAGGCAGGAAAGTTGTCACACAGTTTTCACAAAGAATGGAGGGCTATTATTGGAGGAGCTTATTGCCACCTTCAATGGCAGATGTAATCCTATTCGTCATTTCTCTGCTAAAGAACTTATAGAAGCAACAAACAATTATGATCAATGCCAGGTTTTCGCGGAATATGATGCTTACCTATTGTACCAAGGCTTTCTAAAGGATCGTCCAGTTATTGTGAAGAAGTACCATAATCCCAGTATCTGGGGTGACCTTGCAGTCACACCTTACAAGAATATTGCCATTGGTTCACAAATGAGTGTTAACAAAAATGTTTTAAAGCTTTTGGGATGTTGCTTGGAAACTCAAGAGCCAACTATAGTATATGAATTTGTTGGCTCAACAATAATCCTCTCCACATGTATCTTTGCTACTAATGTTGAGCCACTACCATGGAGATGTAGGTTGAAAATTGCAAGGGATTTGGCAAGTGCAGTTGCATATCTCCACACTGCATTTTCAAGACCAATTGTTCATCGAGATATTAAATCCTCCAATGTTATATTGGATGAGAACAATGTTCCCAAACTCATGGAATTCGGACTATGTATATCTATTCCCGAAGGGCAATCGCGTGTAAAGGATGATGTAAGGGGGAAAATTGAGTATATTGCACCTGAGTATTTTAGAACATGCTATGTAACAGAGAAGGCTGATGTTTATAGCTTTGGAGTGCTTCTCCTTGAACTTTTAACTGCAATAAGGCCAGTTGACTTATTTACGAATCCTTCTAGGATAAGGGAAAATAGGAAGCCCTGTGTTCAAAAGCTAGGTAGTGTTGTCGATTGTAGAATTATAAATGAAGGAATTGAGCAGGAGTAGTTGCTGGATTTTAAAGAACTTATTGTTAGATGCATCTCTGAGGATAAGGAAACAAGACCAACAATGATCGAAGTTGCCAAAGAACTCAGGAAAATTTATCAGTGTTTTCCTTTTCCACCACCTTCTTGTTTCTGATTAGCAGCTTGAAAAATCTTTTAAATCTCTCTAAGCCATTGATTTATATAACATAATCTGAATTCTGAAGTTTTACGTCCTGTATATATATGTAATGTAACCTTTGGTTAATTGGTTTGTAATCTGAATTTATACTCATTATTGGTTTTCTCAATAGCTTAATTTGCAACCAGATAATTAGCCTAACCTCAATTGATTTTCTGATTTAAAAGATATATATTCTGTCCAGCAGCACACATAATTAGCTTAAATTAAAAGCTAATTGACTAAAAATTATATACCTTCAACTCCTACAAATGATATAAACCCCAATTTCCATCAAGGGGGATAAAATATGCCGGGGTATAATCCTTAATGATCCAATAGTTTGCAATGCTCATATAGTTTATGATAGCCACAAAATGATTCTTTATATTAAATTATTAATAGACTACTACATTGCATGAAATGAAACATATAAAACTAAACCATTTTGTTCGGGCTAAAAGAAAAAAATAACTAGGATTTTTTCTTTCTTACTTTATAATTGGGTTTTCATTTTGAGGAAATTTCACACCGTCCGAAAAATTGACTCGAATTTTGTGCCTCTTGGCGTTTCATAGCTAGTCATATCATGTTACGTAACAAAACTCCACTCATGTCGAAGGGTTTGTAAGAGATGGCATCATGTAATCGTCGACCCCGAGTTTGCTCTACAACATGCCTAACGAGGGATTTGGCTCCTCTCTAGTCCAATAAAAAGACTGAAGGAGGCCAGTCTATGGTATTTATTCTTCTCCTAACTTTTTTTCTTTTAAATTTTAATCTATTTCCATTGAAGATCAATCATAAGATTGTTATGTAATTTTCTAAGAATAAGCAAATCAAATTCTATGTTATTTATTTATTTATTTCTCAACGTTAAGGTAAATGTGGGTGCTCTGTCACAAATCGACATTGTATCAAGCATATATGCAGGGCAAGATGCTATGTGAAAACTTAAGTAAATCAAATGGAGAAAGTATTTCCTTGTGAACATCCAACAATTATTGTCAAATAGAGAAAGTAAATCAGGATTTCTTTATCATATCATTTGTCCTCTTCAATTAGCCTGCAGGATCCCCCCATAATTAACTAATCTCTAAAAATAAAAAGGCACAAAGAAACTAAAAAAAGCTGGGAACAGTGTGCTTACTAGTATGGTGACCACTGACCTGATTCAGAACCTTCAGAGTTCAGTGTAGCTTCTTCAGATAGTCCGATGGGACTCCCGATGGGAGCATTGGATTTATGATCTGAAAATTAAATTATTAACAAATTATAAAAGAATTGCAGAGAATATAATAGGCAGGAAGAACAATGTAAACAAAAAACTTTTAATTGTTACAACTTACCAGGTTTCACTCCATTAAGCACAGCACTTTCAACTCGACTCCCAATGCCACTAACCATCATCATAAGTCTCGGGGATCATGTACTTTTGAGGCCGGAAGCTCAAGAGCAATTTGTGTTAGAGCGCCGGATTCGCCTGTGTTTTGGATGTTGGTGGCAGTGGTGATGGCTAGGTCAATTTGGGCATTCAACTTCTTGTACCTCGATAAACAAATATCTAACTGACTACTCCCTCTGTGCGACCGAACCAAAAAGAACAACAGCACCACAACGAGGATGAGATCGAAGGAAACAAAGCTAAGAATAGCTAGCAACACATTGCCGCAGAGGAAGGGAGGAGACATTGGTCATGACAATGCATGCCTGTTTTACCATGTGGTTCACTCCTCCCTTCCTCTGCAGCCATGTGTTGCAAGCTATTCTCATATCTGCTTCCTTCGATCTCATCCTTGTTGTGGTGCTGTTTTTCTTTATGATTCGGTCTCACCGAGGGAGTAGCCAGTTAGATATATGTTTATCGAAGTATAACAAGTTGAGTGCGCCCAGCCATCGCCAATGCCACCAACAACCAAAACACCGGCGAATCGGAGCTCTAACACATGTTGCTGCTGCGCTTCCAGCCTCAGAAGCACTTGCCTGCTTCCTTTTGTCCCTCCCTTCTTTTCTTTTCCACTTAACCCAGACCTTCACTCTCTCTAAAATACAAGTTTTCTCTTCCTTCTCTCTCTGAAACCAACACACTTTAACCCAAAAATAAGTAAATAACCCTCAAAACAGATCAAAACCCATCTATTTGAAAGAACAATACAATAACAGCAACCCTCTTAGCTTTATTTATATTGATCCCCTCACATCATGTCTTCAACTACATTTGCATGTGACTCATTCTTCCTTTGGGTAAATTTGCAGGTTACTTTTGATGATTGCAAGTTTTTTTTACTTGTCTCATGCTTTTGTCTGCCTTGATGACTTGGATTTTATGTTGATCCAACGGTCACTGACAACTAGTGACATTGAAATTTCAATGGCTATCTCCTATGCTATGCATGTGTCCAACTTCCACTGTAGACAACTAGTGAACTTTGTAGGGAAGCCATGAGAAGGGGTGTAATCACTAATCAGCCCATAACTCTTATCTTCTTCGATTTTGCAGAATGTCAGATATCACTTGCTCCATAAAGTTGCAAATTAACAAATTGATATTAAAAAAAAAAAAGAGCAAGCTGAGAATTCTGGTTTGATGACTGATCATCAAAATTTCCTATGTTATGTTTTAGGCACATTTAGATGGCCGTACCGTACTTAGAGAAACAAGAAGATACAGAACTACCGAGATTTAAGATTGATTTTTTGGAAATGCAAGCAACAATGGAGTTCCTAGTCATTATGAACCAAGGAGGCAACACTGGGCCTAAAGATCATCTTTCTTTTTAATTGAAATCTCTTTTTTGGGGGCCTATCCTATGAGATCACAAGGAATAGAAGAGAGCAACTTGTTCTTGTACTGGGAATAAAATTGTTATCTTACTGATTATGACTTGTTTAATCAAGCACTTGGAGGGAATAAAATTGGTCACAGTTTTGCACTTGAGGCATGGAGTGAAATGGCATTTCATTTTTTGGGGCTAAATTTGAACATTTCAGCTCAAGTTCGATTGTGGAGAATTGGGCCACATTTTACATTATTATCAGCCATTAGGTGTGTAGAAGAATTCCAGGCCAGGGAAAAACCATAGGCCGAGATATAGCGATTTAAAACAAAATGTTTATTTCTGGTTTGAATTAAGACTTTGTGGCGCGAAGGAATAGGATTTTTTTTTCTTAATTTAATTGTAATTGGGTTTTCAGTTTTTTAGTTGAAAAAGACCTCTTGTCACGCAATCTACTCAACTTGGATCACCCCATTTCCTCATTCTGACCCTTTTTTTCACCGAGGAACCCTATTTAGAACAATTTTCCTTTCCTTTTTTTTTTTCCTGTGTTTCAAATCTAATTTAAAGTTCAAGCATGCCTGGATAAAGGGTTATTGCCGTTGGCAATCTATAATAAGTAGTCTGGTGGACTCTAGAGTTTTGGATAGTGTATGATCAAGCCATCCAAAAGACTCTTCTGCTCTCATTGTTTCAACACTTGAGCTTTCTTACGATACGATTTACGTTTTACCCTTTTTGGCAATCAACCACTCTCAATAATTAAAGTCTCTTCACCTTGCAATGAACTATTTGTTCTCTCTCCCTTTTGAGGTATCTTTCTCCTTGAATTTCTATTCTGTTAAAGCAGAGGCAGGAAAAAGATTAGGAAGAAGGCAAGTGCAGGTTTTGAATTCCAATCCATCAATGCATGGTTTAAATCTCATAATAAGGTATATAAAATGAAAATTGAAGCTTGGAAACTCTCAAAGGAAAACACTGGTGAGAGAAGTGTTGTCATTGTTGTAGACGTCGATTGATCAACTTTAACTAGAATCATTGTACCTCTCTTGGCTTCATTGCGATTCTTGCAGATTGCTTTAGGACAACAACTACTATAGTGTATTTCCATTTCTCAATTGATTCTAGTTTTCCTTTTGAGTAGAAAAATCAGATTTGCAGAAGAGAAAGTTGAGATTGATTGATGATCAAAATGGAAAAAAGCAACAGCTAGCTAGCAATGGCCAATGAGGGCGCAGTAGAGCATTGAAAAGGCTGAGGTGAAATACTGTTCTCTGCTTCCATTTCTCAATTGATTCTAGTTTTCCTTTTAAGTAGAAAAATCAGATTTGAAAAAGGAGAAAGTTGTTATTGATTGATGATCAAAACGAAAAAATCAACAGCTAGCAATGGCCAATGATTCTAGTTTTCCTTTTAACTTTTTTTGTTTTCTTGCATTCCCGCCTGGGATTCTTGCTCTTGCATTTTTTTATTTGTTTGTGCTTTTTCTCTCACTATTTGCTTCATCCCATTGTATTCTCATTTTTTAATTTGTTCATGCCTTCTATAGCTTTTGGTCTAAAGTTTCCCGTACTCTTTTTTATCAAAGTCATCACTCCCTCTCCCTCTTTCAAACGCAGCAACTTTTCTTGGGCATTTTGAAGCCTAGACTTGAATAAAATCAGAACAATTCCTAGCATTTCTAAGTGTTCACTAGGATGAGAACATGAACTCTCTCGCATTGCACAGGTATGGGTGGTGTAGGGAAGAACAAAGACGAACACCCTTGCGGTTTTGCACGGGTGTTTTTCTACCTGTTTCAAGCCGGGAGTCCCATTGCGAGTCCCAGGAGACTTATGATGGCTGGTGGCATTGCGAGTCCAGTTGAAGGTGTTATGCTTAATGAAGTGAAACCTGGTAATTTCTAACAATTAAAAGTTTTTTGGTTACATTGTTCCTCGTACTGCCTATTCTATTCTCTGCAATTCTTTTTTTTCTTTTAACAATCCAACATCTAGCTGAGTACATAGGAACTATATGCTTTGTACCTAGAAGCTGATCAGTGGAATTTATTGAGTAGTGATTTCCCTATTTCTTTCAGGAGTTGTTTTTGGTGCTTACATTTTCCTCTGTATGGGCCCCTTAATTTATTAGCATCTCTATTGTTGATTTTAAAAACCAATCTGAAGCTAAACAAATGGAGATTAGAGGGTTATTATTATTCCTTTCTTTTGAATAATATATGCTTTTGTATTTTTGAGCGACTGCGTCTGCATTTGATTTTTGATGGTGGGGTTTTTGGGATTTTGTAGAGCAACTCGTACTGAATCATGGACGATCTTAAGAAGCTACCTTGAAGGTTCTGAATCAGGTCAGTGGTCACCATACTAGCACTGTTCCCAGCTTTCTTGTTTTACCATATGCACCACCTTCCTAAAGAAATGTTAAAGTTTCTGATATCTATAAATTGAGTTCCTCTGTCTATTATCATAAATAGTCTCTGTGACCCTCTTCTTTTTCCTGCCAAATGGGTGCTGGATCATTGCAATTTTGAAGGCAGGATGATTTTTTCATGTTTTAAAAATTTGGTGACTTTGTCCAAAAAATTGATGGTCTTATTGGTGCATACCAGGAGAAGAATGAACAATGGAAAAGCATTGATGTTCAGGAGCAGCTTGATTTCAGTGGTAATAATTGATGAGGTCTGCTGCTGTTTTAGTTTAAGTTATTAGGTGATGATTTAGGTGGTCTTTGTGAACTACCATTTTTTATTAAGTGTACAACTTTTATTTGGGGAATTTGCACATATATTGTTTTTGTACATTGGGCATGTTTAATGGGTTCAAGTGAAGTGTAAAAATAGCCAAAACAGGTTTTTAGTTTCTGGATATCAGTTACTATAATCTTAATTTCCTATCCAAATTGTTGTCTATACTTCATTATTCATACTTCGAACCATTTTAATCCAACATATAGGGAAAAGGGTATTGCCACTCAGGTTTCTCCTTTCCTTTGATACCTGATTTTTTGAAGAGATAATTGGAAAGGCGAATGATAAAACAAAGGGGATCATCATTGAGCCTTCTGCCAGATTGACTCAGGAGAAGTCTGTTAAGACATTTCTTTCCTCAGAGAAACAAACCAAGAAAAAAAGCTCTGTTGTCAATGTGTTTTGGTGTTTGGTTTGGTCTCTCTTTGTGGTTATAAAGTTGGTTATGCCCACTTCCATTCATTTTCACATGAGATTTTGATATTTGGCTTAAAATAAGGTTGTCTTGGAACTCTAGGATCAGCTGGCAATGGGTAAATCTGGCTTTGGACAATACAATTACCATTTCTTGCATTGGGTTGCTTCATAAAAATAGCGGTGCCAAGGCAAGGAAATGACAAGTTTATGAAGTTCCTCTTTAGAATTGATTTGAATGGGTTTGGCTGGCCATATTGGAAATAGCAACTATATATGTCTGGTGGAAACTTGTTGTTTATGTTAATTTCTTTCCTGTCTTGCATGCTACATTTACTCTGGAAATGTAATTATGGTTTTGAAGCCACCAAAATTTGCTTAAGATACCATCAGAGGTCTGAGAATTTGGTAAATTGTAATTAGAAGAGAATCATGAATCGAAGAAATCATAACAATGTTATTGGCCGAGACCATGAATGATGTGGTGAAACCAGTCCATGTAATCATAACAATGTTATTGGCCGAGACCATGAATGATGTGGTGAAACCAGTCCATGTAATAATTTCTCGGAAGAAAGTCAATTTCCAATAAGCAATTTTTGTTATGCCATATTCAATCTACTCTAGCAGGGTTCCTGGTTTCGGCCCAATATCAGCCTTATTATTTTTTTTGAAGGAATATCAGCCTTATTATTATACATAGAAGATACAAGGCTTGCAATGTAAACTAGTCCAATATTCCTCTTGGGCACCCATGATTTCTCAAAGTTTAATCTACCAACAAGTGATTGGTTTGGTTGAATTAATTTGACAGTTGTTTCATTTAAATAAGGTTTCCTACCTGATTATTGTGAATGGAAAAAATTATTATTGAGAGAGTTTTATAATTTCTTTTATTTCATCGGTTTATTTTTTTACCCATGTTTGTTATATATTGAACTTGTTTGCAGCTGCTTGTTGCTGCCTTCGATTCCCTGCCAATAAATTCCTTTCTTTCGTCTTTCAAAAAAAAAAAAAAGTTTAATACAACTTAGATTAGATATCATGAAAATTACTTCAGATATCATTAAAACATAAGAGTAGTAAGTAATTAATCAACTTGCAAAAGCAGGGGAAGTACTTTGAAGGAATGAATGAGACTTTGCCCATGTTGGTGTTGACTGAAAAACTCAGAAAAGTACTTGCAATAAAGGTAAAAACATGAAAATTTTGGCAGGTTTTGCTTACCAGAATGACTGCCTATCAAACATAGTACTATAAGGAAAAGACAGAAGAAAATTTTTGTTTGGAAAATCAGCAAGATCTTTCAGTGCAACAAAATGTCAGAAACCACTTCTAATGCTGCTACTTGTAGCTTGGGAGCTTTCAAAATTGCATGTCAACCGGTAATTTCTTAGCACACTCTGTTTACAAACTTTGATTCTCTAATTTGGATATCAAACTTTCAAATGACTTTCATGGGGATGTCCCAAAGTGCGTTTTAGATCTATTGCTATGTGGGTTTTCCCAAATCAGAACACTCAATAAAGACATGAAGTTTGCATCGAAAGGAAGTTTTAATCATAGAAGTTCCTGAAGAAACTCACAGTGATGCAAATTTACTTGTATATACCTTTTATAACTGTTAAAAATGACAACAAACATAAATATTTAGATACAAAACTTTTTTTTTTCCTTTTAGAACTCTTTTCTTTTTTGATCCTAGCTAATGTTGCCCTATGTTAACAGGCCTATGTATACAACAACTTAGAAAAGATAATACATTGCTAACAAAGTGCAATTTTCTCATATTTTTCTTTCCCCAAAATTTTCCATGAACCAAACATATTTTCCTTGATATTTTTCTTTTTTTGGTATATTTACAAGTTTAACCTTGTTCTAGGTGGGTTGACCCACTATGGGGATAAAACTCTCCCAACAATGGTTTTCTCCATTCACAAGATTTTCCTTGACACTAAACAAGTTAAGGCTTTTAATTTTTCCCTACTTATTTTCCTTGAATTCAATTTTTCTAAAAATTTCCCTTTCTAAGTATTTTTTTTCCTAGTACCAAACATAGCCTAATAGCTGTTTGATGTGATGAATACATTAAACCAATGACTCAAAGTTTAATCCAACTTAATCAGGTGTTGATTTGATGAATACATCAAACCAAGAAGGACTCAAAGTTTAATCCAACTTAGATTAGATATCATGAAAATTACTTGAGACATTTTCAAGGTTAAATGTTCACACATCATGTGATAGAAATTTCATGTGAAACCACCTGCTTTTGTTGTAGAGGTAGGTTTTCGTTGCTCTAAATTTTCTTTAATTTGTAAGATCATCTCTCAGAATTCCTAGAGGATCTCCCAATTCCTGGAAAAAAAGAGGCTAATTAGTTGGGAATAGGATTTTCATCCTCATCCTATCTCTTCGTCTTCAGCAAATCTCCTTTGTTGGAATTCACTTCTTCTCACGAAGGAAAAGGAATATCTAACGAAATTATACTATTATATATACAATCTCAAATTCTCAATATTATATATTTAATAATCAGGGAAATTATTAACTCTCTCTCAACCCCCTAATCTAATCGATCATTTCCTCTTTGTCTTTCATCAAATGGGTCTACTCCTTGGGAAGCTTCAAAACTCTGTTGGTAATGGTGAGAAGAAGCGATATAAAAAACATAAAAAAAAAAAAAAAAATCGTCTCCAACGATCATGACACTGTCGACATGCTAAGTCGCCTCCCTGATGATGTGACGATCAACATGCTAAGTCGCCTCCCTGCCGAACAAGTTTGGGAGTTAAGAAAGGTGAGCAAGAGATTGTTCGATTTGATTCCATCCCCTTACTTTGCTAGTAAGATATATGTGGAAAAAGCTCCCTCCATAGCTTTTCTTCAATGTCGAACAAGGCCAAAACGATAAAATTATGATGATTTTTGTTGGGCTAATCCTTTTTACCGATCTAACAAATTCTTCTACCTTGATGATGATGATAATTAATGATGGTATTAGGCTTGTTAATGGATCACCATTGCTACAACATTTACCTACTCTTGTTGCTTCCTGCAATGGGCTGCTCTTGTTTGAATTTTATCCTCGATTAAGTGATCCATCAATATTTGATTACTATTATATTTGGAACCCTATAACCCACCAAGTAGTAAGCTTCAAGTATAAGATGCCATATAGCAGAATTTATGGATTATATTACTCATCCACCAAGGAATATAGGATGCTAAAACTTCGTATGAAGGAAGGAGGGCTTGTTAGAGACTATGGAATTATCAAGGCAGGGGGAAACATAGGGTGATTACTCGACTTGCAAGCTGGTCATGATCATATCCCTTGTCCTAGCCTAAGGGAACCGGCACCGGTTGTAGTGAAGGATTTTCTTTATTGGATGGCTCATCATGAGATTCATGGAAATCCCCCATGCCAGCCAGCATTCCATCACTGTCTTCGACACCGAAGCCGAAAAACTTTTTACATTGCCTCATCCGGGTAACCTTTGCGAGCCATCTACACCACATTGCGGTCATAATTTCAATGCCTTCCATTTATTAGAAATGGAAGGTCTGCTAACATGTTGGTGTTTGGGGATTAAAAGTGGCAATATTTGGTTTTTGGATGATATTGATCATGAAATTAATAGAAGCAATCCTAATTGGACTCTAAGGTGCCATCTCAACCTTGATCGTGATTTTAGGATGTATCCATTCTACTCATCACAGCCTAATTACTATGATATAAAACTTGTGAGATTTGATCAAAATAAGGAGGTATTGCTAGTTTGGGATGGAAGAGGAGTATTTCGGTACAACTTGTCGACATGGAATGTTAGGGGTGGATGAATATTTGTAATTTAGACGAAGATGAGATTGATCTTGTTCATCATACCAAAAGTGTAGTCTTTTTGGAAGATCAAATTAGGGGTGGATGTATCTACTTTGAGAGGGAGCAAGACAGAAGCCGTTGGCTAGATGAAGTCAAGCAGGTGTAATTTGGAGTCAAAGCCCTTGCCTCTTTCTTCAACCACATGAAGTTTATTTTAGTTTACTACTTTGTTTATTTAATAAGGGTGATCAATGTCCTCTTTCCACTAATATCAATAGTTTTGGATTCAAATTGTGTTGGTATTTGTGTGTTCATGGCTCTCTAAGCCATTGCTTCATGAGAATCTGAAACTATCTCCTTCATATGTTTATCCATCATATATATATACTAGTATTGGCACGTGCGTTGCACGTTTGTTAACAATTTATAAAACATAGTAATGAAAATAATAATTTTTATTATTGATTTTCATGATATTTAATTGAAATTGTCACAAAATACCAGTAGGACTTTGTAAGAATTTGGTATTTATATCATGAATTTAATGACTCTTAAATTGATACAAAAGGCTATGTCTTTACTTCATTGTGACAAAGTAGATAATAATTATATTTTTTTTGGCAACCCATAATTGTTTAGATTCATGGATCACACATCTCATTTTCAATTTGGCTTTCAAGTGTCATCATAATAAAATCCTTGCAGCAGCAATCTATGGAAAATGCAAAAAGTAAGTAAAATGGAATAAAGTAGTAAAATGCTAAAAGCAATTAAATTATCAAAAATTAATATTCTATACTAATGAATTCCAAACTCTCTCAAAAGTATATGGAGTAATAAAAAAAGGAAAAAGTATAATTCATCCTTCATAAATTATCAATTATGGAATGTATATTTAGTTATTTACTATGAGTTTAAATGTTTAATTATTTGTAACTTGAATCAAGAGTTGGTTTCCGACAAAAAAAGAAGAGTAAAAGTTGGTTTTTAAATGAAACACATGTTTATAAATTTAACATTTAAAATCAGTCAACGCTGAATATAAATTCAAAAGCATTAGTAAAAGAAACAATAAACCAGATAAGGCAACAACAATAACCCAAGTCATAAAGCCTGTGCTACCCAGCTAAGCTAAATAGGGGAAAAAATGCAAAGAAATGATGAATCTATCCACAGTAATAGCTTATGGATGCCGCTATTGTGCGCCACCAATAAAGCAACTCTTAAACTACACCACCTTCCTTCATCTTCCACCTTATCACCATCTTCAACGACGCTCTCTTCTTCTTCTGCTTCTTTCTATTCTTCTTTTAACAATCTTAAGCTCCCTAACTTCAACCTTTTCCTCACGGGCAAGTGTCTCTTCTTCAGTATGGAGGTACCGTTTCCCTCTTTTTCTTGCTTTACTCTAATGCCTACTCACGTATTTTTTATTCGTTTTTGCTTTTTATGATTTTTTTTTCAAATTTTCCTTTTTTGGGATTATCAATTATGAATAGTGGTGATTTTTTTTCCTCTTAGTTTTCAAGGAATGTTGAATTTCTTGTATTATCTAATTGAGTTATTGGTTGGAAAAAGAATTAAATCATCATTTGAAGTAGGTTCAACACCATCTCCTACTCGAAGTAAAAAATCACTGAATCCATCATTTAATTTTGCTTTCATATTCCTTGTTAGCTTAAGTTTTTCAATCTGGTTCCACAAATATGATTTTGCCAAACTTGTATTAATCATCTCTGCTCTTGTACCATGAGGAACAACTGGTAAGACTTGACGAAAATCTCCTCCAAGAACAATAACTTTTCCTCCAAAAAATGTCTGAGCTATTTATGATATCTTTTAAGCTGCGATCAACCGTTTCAATGGCAAATCTTTTTGCCATAGGTGTTTCATCCCATATGATCAATGCCGCCTTTTGCAATAATTTAGCAGTTCCATCTTGTTTTGAGAAATCACAAAAATCTGTGTCATCAGGATTCAATGGTAGAACAAATCGAGAATGTGCTATTCTACCACCATGCAGTATTGCAGCTGCTACTCCAGATGTTGTTGTAGCAATTGATATCCTATTTGTTGATCGCACTTGCGCAAGTATGGCACGATAATGGAATGTTTTACCTGTTCCGCCTAGACCATCAATAAAAAAAGCACCACCTTTTTCCAGAGTTGACTCTTTCCATGATAATATTAAATGCTTCATGTTGTTCAGGATTTAATTTTGTATGAGCATCGTAATCTTCATGAGGAATTGTTATTGAAATTTCCTCCATTATTTCTTGACAATCATTTCCTTCATCTTCAATAGAATCAAGATGTAAAGAAGGTAGATCATAATTAGAGATGGTCTTTTTCCCCATACCTTAAAAAATCCAATATATATATATATATATCAATAATAAAAATATATTATTCAGAATTTAAATATATTTATATTTATGAAAAGATGATATTCATACATACCTTCTAAAAAGAAATTGATGCTAAAAAGAAATTGATGCTTGCTAATGTTTTGGATTCTATTATGCTGGCTGCAGCATATTCTCTTTTGATATCTTCAGACATTGCTTCAAAAAATTTATCACATAGCCTTTTGACATTTTGAGGATTACAGTTGTACAATATTATAGCAAATAATTTTCAAAGAGCTACTGGCATTTGATATGTTGTTGCTTCAGTCAAACACTCTAGGATACTTGCATCTGATTCCAAGAGGCCTCTTTTTTCAGCTGCTTCCTTAAATGAAATATATTTCTTCCAATCAACTGTTAATAAATCTTCAAAAGAAGTAGGCTTTCTAACATGATTCAACAAAAGTCTTAGATAAAACCTTTCACCTTCCTTTCGATTTGCACTATTAACGCGACCAATTACAGTTCTATCATTTTTCCTCTCTAACCATTTTTTTTGCATTTCCCCCCACACATAATGCTCAAGAAATTCTGCATACAAATATTGTCTTGCAATGCTATCACTGGCACATTTTGAAAAATATTCGGTCAGCATGGTTTTGTCGACATTTTTCCAATATGCAAAATTCTGCAAGTTTTGGTATTCTTTGTAATAAATCAACTTATCATTAGGGAGATGCAACTGCAAATTCATTACTGGAGGAAACATCTCATTCAATTCAAATTGGAATATTCGCCACATAGCTTCATGAGGACATACCCATCTTGCATCTTGAAATTACTTTATTTCATGAATCGTATTATCTCCATTAGCTTCTGCAATGTAAACAGAAACTTTGTCGTGTCCTTTATATATATACTTGTAAAGGTACTTGATTGCTTTAACCCCTGAGCATATCTCCACATTGATGTGACAATTAATCTCATTCTATTTTGAAGCTCATTAACAGTATCAAAGAAATATAATTGACAATAATGTGCATTATTTTCTTTTGGCACCAATGGTGGAAGATTATGGCAAATATTTCCTTGAACTCTAAAGGTATAAATTCCTTTTCTTGAAGATGTAAGTTCCTGATCTAATCTAACTTCAAAAGATGTGAATGCGAACATATTGTTGTATGATCTGATATTCTTCCGAAATTCATTAGCCTCTGTATTGTCGGAAGTATAAAGCTGATATAACTGATCTGGAATAGTAGTGGTAGCTAATTTGACTTTACCACTTTGACAGCAAAATGAGGGTGTTTCATATTCAATCTTTTTTGCACCACAAAACTTGCAACACGGTACCTCTTTCAAAATATTTACTTCAGAAATAGAAGGAGCATGCAATATTTCTCCTGAAAAAATTAAAGAAATTTTTATTAGTGAGAAGTTAATAGAATTAAATGAAACTTTAAACATAATTCTTGAAATGACTAATAAGTTTGAAGATGACTTTATAAACAAAATACCTTGCCCCTTATATGTAGTGGATAAAGCTATGCATAACCAATCACTTTTCTGTCTACGTTTTTCCTTAAAACAGTCAGCTATATTTAATCTGCTTGCTTGAATGTATATATTTACTCTTCCAATTGAAAGTTGAATTCTTCTTTCATCTGCAAACAGAATTTGAATACTGTTAGTTATTTAAAAATTAATATGACTAATAACTAAATCATACCATTGTTCGTTGAAAGGCCTCCTTTTGTTGCTATTACTATCACTTGCCATGTATTTGCTGACCTAATTAAAGAAAAAAAAAGAATTGAATGTGATATTGTATCATCATATTAAAAGAAGAATAAAAAATCAATTACGTATAGATTAAAGGTAGAATTATCAAAAGGCAATAATATTCATGGCTTTTTCCCTAATTGTCACAACTTGCAGTGAAGCTATGAATATAGATGCAAACGAATTAATATTAATATTGAAATTTATTTGGATTGAACTTAATCACCATATTATATATCTACCAAAGAATATCACATAGTAAATTTCAAAATCAAAGGAAGACAGAGGTGAAACAAAGTAAATGTACACGTAATAAGAGCCAAAAATATGATCCAGAACAACCCCCCAAACTTTCATTGAATTCTTGAGATGTGTGTAAAAGAAAAAAATAATAAAAAAACACAATGATGGTGAGGCATGGACTTCAGCTACGTTATTACACATCAACTGGACCAAGTTGGAGTATAGTACGTAATTTTGTCTATCAAGAGTTTGAAAAAGATTGAAAAATAATTAAGGGCTATTGTTAGTCTGTTAGTTTATGAAAATCTATGAGGGGTAAATGCCAACTCTTCAGTATCTTTTTTCTCTACATAAGATAAACCCAACTCTTTTGTTCGTCTCTTTGGTTCTGTTACAGCTGATGGTACAAACTTTAGTGTTAGCCTTATCGAAAGAATAAATGATTGCAGACTGAGAACAGAAATACAGAATCAAACAAAACTTGTTAGTCCAACTTTGGTTTTCTATTTTCTGCGCTCCTGGAGAAATAATTGCCATTAGCCACACGGAACGATCTCTGGTCTGCAATCCTAAATAGTAAATAGTGTAGTGCTCCACTTTAGTTGAATCTGGATGAAATTAAAAAAAGCCCAGAATATACTTTACTCTATTCTTCAAAATCCCACTTCTTCTATCCCTTCTTATACCGTTTCCATCCAATAAAATTATAAGGCCAAGTCTTCACCAAAGGAAAGACAAAGGCAAGCAGCATGGAGCTTTTTCTTGTAATTTGTGTTTATTGTTTCTTTTTCCCTTATCCTTTCCTTCATTCTTGCTAAGTTTCTCTCCTTTTCGTTTCAAAGCTGTTTCTTTAAAGGGTTTAAGCTACTGCATCTTCATTTTCTACTCTTCTGCTTTGGCCTCCATTGTTCTCATCCCTTTAACTTTCTTCTTAATCAGGTAATTGTTTTGTTTCTTTCTTTCTTCTCCTTTCCATAATCATCATCTAAATGTTCAATATATATTCATCTAAATTTTGTTCCAAAATTTTCTCTCTATTTATTTGGTTTGAAATTATGCTGGAGATCAGGGCTTCCCCCATTGAAGTTCCCTCTCATTTCTAGACTTTTCCTTCTTGGTCTAATTGGGTATGGAGAAGTAAATTTATTGGTAATTTTTTCCTGGTAAATTCACAGATTAATTACCAAGACTTTTGTTTATCGTTGGAGACAGGTTTGCAGCTCAATTATGCTAAGCAAAGGTTTACAAATTAGCACCCCAACTCTTTCCACTGCCATAAGCAACCTTGTACCAGCTTTTACCTTCATATTTGCAGTCTTCTTCAGGTTTCTTTTCCTCCTTTCTTCTTCTATGATGTTCTGTTATCTGATATGATGTTCGCTTACAGATTTTTTCTTCAAAGTTAGATCAAGGACAGATTGGGAAGGAAGAATTGAAATAGCATTGGATATAGCAAGGGGAATTCTCTACTTGCACCAAGAGTGTGAAACTCAGATCATTCACCAAATCAAAGATAAGAAAGTCCTTGACTTCAAGACTCAAAGTTTTGTTGATTGTTGTAGGCTGGTATGGGTATGCTGGAAGAGTGATAATCCTACCATGCTAACTGCTAACAGTCAGGGAACAATAAAAGTTCTTGTCCTTGCGGCTTAGAATTTGGAAAAAAAAAAAAATGATTTGAAGGGATGAAAGTCAGTAAATGGTGACGATCTCTTGCTCTGCTTCAAACTTCTTTTCTTTTGAACTTTTAATACATTCGTTTAACAGTGTCAGTTGTAACATGTAAATATATTGATAGAGAGGGAAAGTTTTGGGGCAGAATTCTGAATTCAATTGCCCAGAGTCTGTGAAAGTTATGTTAAAAGCAGATGACCATTTGAAAATTATGATCAATGAATTCACCATTGATAGCTACCCGGTGCTGATATGGAAAATTAATAATACAAAATTTGAATTAGTCCAATGGTCCATAATTTAATAGCAAATTGGAGTCCACACAAATTTAAAAAACTATTCATGTTTTGAAAACAAACAAAACTGAGCTTGTAAAATACTATAAACTAAATCACTGCCATAGGGTTGCTAAGTGTTGACTTATTACAGTCTGCAGTTTTCTTAAGAAAAAAAAATCATCCAAATAACCGTGCATAATTGAAATTAGGTTTCGATAGTTCCAATCATCCTGGCAATAACAATTTGGTTTCACAAAAGAAAAGAAGGGACCCTTTAAGATGAACTAAGGAAAAGTATATGTATGTTTCGAAGGTTGGTGGAATTACCTCGGCAGAAACAATCTCCTTTTTTCCAATTTGTGAAGCCAATTTGTTATTGTTACGGTAAATCTTGATGGATTTATGTCGTTTTTCTAAAAAGGTTTAATTTTTAGAAGGATTATGGTATTTTTAATAGATTGAAGAAAATTTAGGCAAAAAAACAAAGAGATTGTTCATGTATTTTTGATGTACGGTGGGATTGATGAAAATTTGGGGAAAAAAAGATTGTTAAGGTAATTCAATTAATTAATTTAATTTAATAAAAATACATTTTTACCCTTTAAATGAAGATTGTATCTTTGAAATTAAAAAGGCTATTTTAGATAATTCAGGTCCAAAGTTTTGAAATTTAGGATTATAGAATATAATGATATATTGATTACTGTGATGCTTAGGGTTGTTTGCTCGTTAAAATTGAAGCTTTTCATTATAGGAGGGAAGCATTTGAATTCCAATTCAAATCCAACAGATCCAAATTCACCAAGATGATAAGATCAGATCACACCTTAATTTCAAACATTTACCGTATATTAAGTTGTATTTCAAATGTAACTCTTATCCTTATCCTTATCTAACCTTATGACTTGTACTATATATTCACCAAACCAATACAGAATCAAACAACTCTTTTCACTCCCATTATTTCTTCTATCTCGTATTTCTTTATGGTATCAAGAGCATTTGAATTCAAATACTTCCCTCCTATATTCTTCCTTCAAAAAATTGAAGCTTTTCAAGTAGAACTAAACCCTTTTTAACCAAAGGTAAAACATGAATAAAAGTGGAAATTTTGTTATGGCATAATGCCCATATTCCCCTTGATCATTTAATTTGAAACTTTCATATCCCCTAAACCATTTATTAAAATCGGGACAATTTCCCCCCAAAAAATGCTGATGTGGCACTATGCCATTGCCATGTCATGCCACCTCTGCAGTTTTTGACAATTGGGAGGGATCAAGTTCCAAATTAGAAGTTGAGAAATTTTTGACAACAGGGAGGAAATTGTTTAAGGGGAAAGGGTCATTAAGCCATTTTGTTATTATTTATCAAGTACTATTGCCTAAATTGCTGGTCAATGTGCATGTTTCAATTTCTACAACCAAGATCTTAAATTTTAATCTAGTTTCAGTTTCTAGTTTTCAATCTCTTCTAAGACTAAGTTATGCAATAAATTGTTATTTCCTACAACCGGTGCGGCAAAACAGCCAAGGCAAGCTTCTCTAGCTTCATCGATGAAGATGGATATCATAAGCTCATTGAATACATTCATATATACCTGTTGATTTGATGAATACATTTCCTTTAATTTCCCATATCCAGTCACCTAATTATCTGTTCCTTAAATTTATCATATATGATATATCATACCATCTGCCCTCAAAATAATTGCAATATTTGGATGATACCCTTTGATGCAGAGTTTCATCCTAATCCTATTTCTTCGTCTTCAGCATCCTGGTTGGAAAATGACTTCTTCTCACATAAGGAAAAGGAATATCTAACGAAATACTAATATATATAATCTCAATATATATTAAGGGAAATTATTCTAAGAATTTTCTTTATTGGATGGCTTATATCAAAGATGCCATCATTGTCTTCGACACCGAATCCGAAACTTTTTTTACATTGCCTCGTCCGGATCCGGGTGAATTACTTTTCGATCCATCCACACCAAATAATAATTTCCCTATTTATTCCACTGATATGCGTCTCTTCGAAATGGAAGGTCGGCTAACATGTTGGTATTTGGCGGGTGGGATTGGTTATGTTTGGTTTTTGGATGATATTGATCATAAAAATAGAAGCAATATTCCTAATTGGACTCTAAGGTGTCATCTCAACCTTGCTCGTGATTTTAGGGGTTATCCCTTCTACTCTTCTCATTCTGGCCATTCTGGCTATTCTCACTATTATATAAGATTGGTGAGTTATCAAAATAACGAGTTATTGCTAGTTTGGGATGGGAGAGGAGTATTTCGGTACAACTTATCGACATGGAAGGTTAAGAAAGTTAAGGGCTTTGACAGGATTTATTATTCAGAATATGAGATTGATCTTGTTGCTGTTGGTCATACCAAAAGTGTAGTCTTGTTGGATGATCAAGTTAGGGGTCGATATATCTACTTCGAGAGGCCGGACAAAAGCCATTGGCTAGAAGATGAAGTCAAGCAGGATTAATTATTAATTCGGGAGTCAAGCCCTGCCTCTTCTTCAACCACTTCTTCAACCATGAAGTTATTTTATTTTAGTTATTTCTTATTTTATTAGAAGATTAGATTGATCTTATCATTATCTACTTTGTAGACAAGTAACTTTAGAATTTATTTACTTTGTTTATTTATCAATCAAGGGTTTAATGTCATCTTTCCTCTGGTACCTAACTGACTTTTTGAATGTTAAATCAAATGATTAATGGTGGACATTTTTAAGATGCATATGCATACTTGATTGTATGTTAGCAACAAAAACTGCATTAGGTTTTCCTTGCTCTAAATTTTGTTGAGTTTGCAAGATTATTATCTCCCAAATCTTGACAGTGCCGTTAGGGTAAAACGTGGGCAAAAACGTCCAAACCCTACAAGTTCATGGGGAAAAAGGTATTAAGTCCTGTTTATTTGTATACTGCATTAAACCTGAAACATCTAGCTTATAGTTTTGGAAGGCTTCTACTTAATCTTTTTTCTAGTTTTGGAAGGCTTTCTACTTGATTTTTAATTGGAGAAACACCATAGGCATTTTGTGGGAAGCATAATATTAGACGGGATAGTGATCAAGATGATTTAAGCAGTCGTATTATGATTATCTAATACTAACAAATAAAGAAATTGAGATTGTGTTACGTTATTTATGTGCTTGCCCATTTATGGTTCCATTATTGTGATTTGTGGGGAGAATATGACAAATATGGTTGATTACTTTGAAGATTCTTGCTGGGATTAATGAAAGATAATCTTTGACTTTAATTGCTATGGCTCTGTTTCTTCCTCTGCTTCTGATGGGGTTTGTTCCATCTTTTCCTTACTCTTTACGATCAAATATGGTTTGATTATTTTCCTTTGTATACTTGAGGTCAACCGGTCTACAAATTTCTGTGGTAGTTAATTCTACTTGAGCTTATGAAAGCAACAAATAATTATGTTGGACGCCCAATTTCTACAGAACCTGATTGTTATAAATTGTACAAAGGGTCTCTAAAGGACCATCCAATTATTGTGAAGAAGTACAATGACCCTCTTTACATTACAGTCTCGCCTTACAAGGATATTGCCATTGGATCACTCACATGCTGCTTGGAGACCAAAATATGAATTTTCCGGTACAAAACTCCTCTCTGAATGTATCTCTTCTTCTGCTACTAATGTTGAGCCACTCCCTTGGAAATGCAGGTTGAAAATTGCAAGCGATTTAGCAAGTGCCATTGCCTATCTCCATACTGCGTTTTCAACACCAGTTATTCATAGAGATATTAAATCCAAGAATGTCATATTGGATGAGAACAATGTTCCCAAACTCATTGACTTTGGATTATGTATATCTATTCCCGAAGGAGAATCGCGTATACAGGATGTTTTAATGGGGACAGTTGGGTATGTTGCACCTGATTATCTTACAACAGGTTATGTAACAGAGAAGGTTGATGTTTATAGCTTTGGTGTGGTTTTACTTGAACTTTTAAGTGGAACGACGCCACCTGACTTGTTTACTAAGCTTGATAGTATAATGGAAAATGGGAAGCCCTGCATTGAAAAGCTTAGTGGTGTTGTGGATTGTAGAATAACAAATGAAGGAATTGAGCAGGAACAATTGCAGGATTTTATAACTCTCCTTGTTGGATGCATCTCTTGGAATGAAGAAGAGAGGCCAACAATGGTCAATGTTGCCAAACAACTCAGGCAATTTTATCAGTCTTTTCCATCACCATGTTTAGCCTAGTTCTATATATCCTGTATGGATTGTAATTTCTCAATAGCTTGAAAATCTCTTATGAATTCTGAATTTTTATCCTTCTGTTGATTTGATTGGCTTCAATTGTTGGGTGAAAATGAAGTTTTTCAAGTGCCTATTGATTTTAAACAGGTTTAAGTTGACCTAAGATTTCTATGCACATATGGTTGTATGCTAGCAACAAAAATTGCATTAGGTATTCCTTGCTCTAAATTTTGTTCTTTTTTTTTTTGGCCGAAACTCTAAATTTTTGTTCAGTTTGCAAGATTATCATCTCCCAGAATCCTTTCATGGATCTCCTACTTTTTGATTTACTGCTAAAATTCTCCAGGTGCGATTTTTTTTTTCTTAACTTCATGTTATTTCTTATTTGTATACTGCATCAAACCTGAAACATCTAGCTTTTTTGCTGTCATGAAAAAATATAAATCATGCACACTTAATTCACTTATAAGATATTATATGTGGAATGTTTCCTTATATATCATAAAAACATATGGGTCAACACATTATTGATGAAAGGTCACTAAAATTAATTGTCATGTTAGGTTACTAAATTAATAGTATCATAACATTTTTTTAATAACTTTTGTAGCTCTTTACTATAAACTTATAAAATTTGTAACCTTCAAAATTGATAAAATGATTTATAAAATTACTCAATGAAAATTTGATAAATTTATTCTCGATAATTTTTTAGAATCTATTAGACAAACTTAAAATGAGTTTCACCCAAAGTTTCAATCACACGCAGAAGCGGAATTAAGGAGGGGGCAGCAGGGGCCATGCCCCCCCCCCCCCCCCGACCCACCAACCATAATGTAAAACCCATTTTCACCAAAAAAAATGTAAAAAACCCATAGTATAGCAATAAAAATTTTTCAAAAGGCTATAGTAGGCCCACCATAGCAAAAAAATAAAAAAAAATAAACGGCCCATAACAATTCTTGATCTATTGTCCAATATTATTCATCCCATTAAACCTAATACTCCTTTTATTCCTATTTATATGTCATCACTTTGGTCAAATAACTTTGATTTTGACCATCTTTTTTTAAAAAAAAAAACAAAATAAAATTTTAAAATAATACTCATAAATATTGCAACACAAGTTTTTCAAAGTATATTTTTTAAAATTTTAGTTCTACATATTTTTTTTAACTAATGGTCAAAGTTGAAGTTGTTTGACCAAAATGATTGACATATAAATAGGAACAGAGGGAGTGATACCCTATATAAATTCATTTTATTTAACGTATTAGCATCATTCATCAAGCCGCTAGTCAAATTTTTTTATCATCACAGCTATGAAATCAAGAACAATTGATTCATTCTTCAAAAAGAAAGATGCTCAAGGGGTAATCATCTAATCAAGAAGTCACTGCAGAGGATACTACACTGCAAGAATTGCCACCTATTTCTGAAACTTGTATAATTTTCTTTTAATTGGAAATGAATATTATCCTTTATATATTGGACCCCCCTCCCGAAAATTCCTAGTTCTGCCCCTGATCACACGTGTGAAATAGGTGACAAAAGTACTAGTTAGTATATAGGCATATAGCTGAAATGATAATAACACATTAATAGCTGTTAATTAGATGAATACATTAAACCAAGATTGGATTAGATATATATCAATATCATGAAAATTACTTCAGACATTTTCAAGGAAATTTCATGTGAACCCACCGGCTTTTGTTGTAGAGGTAGTTTTTCCTTACTCTAAATTTTCTTCAATTTGCAAGATCATCTCTCAGAATTCCACCTGGATCCGAATTCCTGGCAAAAGGAGGTTAGTTGGGCAGAGGAGTTTCATCCCCATCCTATTTCTAATTTTTACTCAGCATTCTAGTTGGAAATGACTTCTTCTCACATAAGGAAAAGGAATATCTAACGAAACACTATTTGTTTATATATAATCTCAATATATATTATATGAAGGGAAATTATTATCTCTCTCAAGTCTCAACCCTACTTTAATCGACCCTTTTCTCCTTGTGCTTTCATCAAATGGGTCTACTCCTTGGAAAGCTTCAAAACTGGAATAATGGTGAGAAGAAAAAAACTTGAAAATAATTTCGCCCCCGATGATGTGACAATCGACGCCCCCGACGATCATGATGATGTGACAATCGACTGCCGAACAAGTTTGGGAGCTTGGAAAAGTGAGCAAGAGAGTGTTGGATTTGATCTCATCCCCTGACTTGGCTAGTAAGATATATGTGGAAAAAGAAGCTCCCTCTATAGCTTTTCTTCAACGGCGAACATGGGCAACGACATGATGATTATGGTTGGTGGCCTATGCCTAAGCCTTCTTATTCCGAATCGATGGAATTCTTCTACGATGATGACAAATTTGGGCTTGTTAATTTATCACCACTATTGCTACAAGATTTACCTACCCTTGTTGCTTCCTGCAATGGGTTGCTCTTGTTAATGGATCAATATCCAATTAATTATTATATTTGGAACCCTGTAACCCAACAAGTAGTGAACTTTAAGTGTGGGACAAATTTAGGCAGAATTTATGGATTTTATTATCACTCATCCACCAAGGAATATAGGCTGCTCTATCTTCAATTGAGGGAAACGGGTGAGTTTATTGAATACTATGGAATTATCAAGGCAGGCGAAACCACAGGCAGACGCCTCTATTTGCAAGCTGATCATCAACATATCCCTTGCCCTAGGCACCCTTGCCCTAGGCAATGGCAACCGGCACCGGTCCTAGTGAAGAATTTTCTTTATTGGATGGCTAGAAAGAATGCAAATGCCCCATGCCAACATTCCATCATTGTCTTCGACACCGAAGCCGAAAATTTTTGTACACTGCCTCATCCGGTTACGGATAAAATTTGTGAACCATCCACACCAAAATGCCGTATGGATTTCAGTACAATGCGACTATTAGAAATGGAAGGTCGGCTAACATGTTGGTTTTTAGGGATTGGGATTGCCTATGTTTGGTTTTTGGATGATCATATTGATCATGAAATTAGAAGCAACCCTAATTGGACCCTAAGGTGCCAACTCAACCTTGATGATGATTTTAGGAGGTATCCGTTTTACTCATCATCTCCTAATAACCATGATATAAGACTTGTGAGGTTTCAAAACAAAGAGTTATTGCTAGGTTGGCATGGAAGAGGAGTATTTCTGTACAACTTATTGACATGGAAGGTTAAGACTATTGTGGGCGGGAATGATTATTCAACACATGAGATTAATGTTGTTGGTCATACCAAAAGTGTAGTGTTGTTGGAAGATAAAGTGAAGGGTCGATGGATCTACTTCGAGCGGCCGGACAAAAGCCATTGGGTAGAAGATCAAGTCAAGAAGCAGGATTAATTCAAAGTCATTTCTTCAACCATCAAGTTTATTATCTACTTCTTAGACAAGTAATTTTAGAATTTATTTACTATGTTTATTTATTAAGGGTTGATGATGTCCTCTTTCCCATCAATTTTATTTCTTTAATAAAGGCTCTCAATTAATTACCTTAAGTCCTTAAATACTGCTGGTGAATGTGCTTCAATTTCTAACAACTGATTAAAAATCTTTAATGTCAATTAATCTTGTTTTAATTTCCTGGTTTGCAATGTATAGTATGACTAAAAGTCACCCTTCCTATTGCATTGTAATCTTATCTCTGAGTTTGATTTTAACAAAATCTGAAGTTATCTCCTACACATTTGTTCCTTCTTTTGTTCATTGGAAATGAAGCTGCCAAGCTAATGAAGCTGCCAAGCTTTGTGTTGGAAATTTCCTGTGTTCCAACTTTTGTCGACTCATGACTTTGCATTTATATTCAAATTCAAACTTTTGGTGGACATTTTCCTGAAGAAAAAACTCAAGTTATATCTTCTTATAAATACTCTTCAATTCCATGAATTCCTTGTCTCTAATGATTGATTATTAGCTAAGCTTAATTGTTGTAGCATGAATATATTGTTGAACTCATCCCTGCATTAATTAATTTCTTAGTAACAGTAATATTCATTGTAATTGTATTTATAATATATATGCATCAAGTTCATTTATATCAGCTCCAATAAGGAAGCTACAACCAAGGACTTAAAATTTAATTTATTAGTAGTTAGTTTCCAGTTTCCTAGTATTGATAAATTTCATGTCATTTTCTTTTCTTTACTCAAGTTCAAGGAAGCTGCCTTACCCCTTGTTTATTTATTATTATTATTATATTTTGGGAATTTCCCGGTATCTAACTTTTCTCTTGACTTTTTGAATTTTAAATCAAATGATTGGTGGAAATTTTAAGTTGACTTAAAGACTTCTATGCATATATGGTTGTATGCTAGCAACAAAAATTGCATAAGTTTTTCTTGCTCTAAATTTTGTTCAGTTTGCAAGATTATCTCCTTCTGATCATTTAGTGCTCAAATTCCTCAGGTGCGACTTTTTTTTCGCTTCATGTTATTGTTCTGTTATAGCTCTGTTTTATTGTATACTGCATCAAACATGAAACATGTAGCTTTTTTGCTGTCATCATGAAATAATAAAGGAAAATATAGAAACATTTATTTACATCCTCGAATCATCTTTTAACCTTAATTTGCATGGTATTTTACATACTATTAATAGAAAGTTCCATTTTTAGGCAAGATGATCTCATGTTTCAAAGCAAAGAGAGATGATCATCAAAGTGAAAACTTTTTCATAAAGAATGGAGGGGTTTTATTAGAGGAGCTTATTGCCTTCACTAATGGCAGATCTAATCCTATCCGTCATTACTCTAAAGAAGAGCTTATGAGAGCAACACATAATTATGATGAACTTTTTATATTAAGGGATTCAGGGTATAAAACCTACAAAGGGTCTCTAAAGGATCGTCCAATTATTGTGAAGAAGTTTGGCAAAAGACATGGTCACTTCGCTTACAAAGATATTGCCATTGGATCAAAAATGAGTGCTCACAAGAATGTCTTAAAGGTCTTAGGATGCTGCTTGGAGACCGAATCACCAATTATAGTATATGAATTTGGTGGCACAAAGTTACTCTCTGATTGTATTTCTGCTACTAATGTTGAGCCATTACCATGGAAAAGCAGGTTGAAAATTGCAAGGGATTTAGCAAGTGCAATTGCCTATCTTCACACTGCATTTCCAAGACCTATTATTCATCGAGATATTAAACCCCATAATGTCATATTGGATGACAAAAATGTTCCCAGACTCGCTGACTTTGGATTATGTATATCTATTCCTCAAGGGGAATCACATGTAGATGATGATGTAGTATCGGGAACATTGGGGTATATTGCACCTGAATATTTTAAAAGTCTTCGTATATCATACAAGGCTGATGTTTATAGTTTTGGAAGGCTTCTACTTGATCTTTTAATTGGAGAGACATTATATGACTTTTTTGAGAAGCATGATATAGAATGGGATAAGTATAAAGATTTAAGCAATGATATTGTCGATAATATAATACTAACAAATAAAGAAATTGAGCGGGAGCAGTTGCTTGATTTCAAAACAGTTGTCCTTAGATGCACCTCTAATGATGAAGAACAGAGGCCAACAATGATTGAGGTTGGCAAACAACTCAGCAAAATGTATCAGTCTTTACAATCACCTCATTAGCCTAGTATTCCATCTTGTTGTATTGTAATTTCCATATTGTAGATTGAAAAATCATTTAATTTGTAGCCAAGATTGTATATGCAAGGCTCTCTAAAGGCCTAAGCCATTGATTTTTAACAAAATTTCTCCTGCATGTGTGTAAATGTAATCTTTTGATTGTTTGAGTAATTTCACTCACTTTGGATTTTGTATATCTATTCCTCAAGGGGAATCACATGTAAAAGATGGGATATGTGGAACACACGGGTATATGCATGTCACCTGAATATATTAAAAGTAGTCGTATATCAGAGAAGGCTGATGTTTATAGTTTTGGAATGCTTCTAATTAATCTTTTAACTGGAGAGACAATTTATGACTTTCTTATGAAGCATGATGATAAGGATTACCAGGATGACCAGGATGAAGATTTTTACAGTCGTGTTATCAATAGTATAATACTAACCAATAAAGAAATTGAGCAGGAGCAGTTTCTTGACTTCAAAACACTCGTCGTTAGATGCACCTCGGATGATGAAGAACAGAGGCCAACAATGATTGAGGTTGGCAAGGAACTCAGCAAAATGTATCAGTCTTTACAATCACCTTCTTATCCCCATCTTGTTGCATTGTAATTTCATTGTAGCTTGAATTATCAATTTAATTTGCAGCTAGACTGTCTCTGAAGCCTTTGATTTAATTATATGAATTTTTTTGAAGTTATTTCCTGCACATTAGTTTCCATTTGTTCATTTCCTAGTTCACTTGATACAAATTGAGTGCAGTATAAATACATTTTGTACTTTAATGGAAGATAATCTTTGACTTTAATTGCCATGGCTCTGTTTCTTCCTCTGCTTCTGATGGGGTTTGTTCCATCTTTTTAACATTTTCTGACTTAATTAGTTCTGAACTTTCTCAATCCCAAGTGCATTTCCTCCTTTTTTTTCCCCTTCATGTTGTTATGTTTTTTTTTGGGTTCATTTCCCTTTTAAGCTTGTTATTTCAATTTTATCCGTTCAATTTGTTATACTTTATTTCTTAGAACTTCTTCTAAGACTTTATTTTTTTTACTTGTGGACTTTTGTCCAATTTGATGAAAACAGCTTCCAACTTATTGCATTGTAATTTCTCAATAGCTTGATTTGCAATTACCATATTGATGCAATGAGGCAATGACTTACTTCTGCACTTTTGTCCAATGTTTCTTGATTAAGCATTGTAATGGATTTTGCTACTCTTGTCCTTAAATTTATCTCTAGAAAATCTTTTTGCTCAAGCAAACACTGATTAAGAGCAAAAATGTAATGCTAATCTCAAAGAAAAAGAGCAAAATGTAATGCTGTCTTCATCTTTCAATATGGGTTTCTGGTTTAAGCACAATATATCACCCCATTTCATTCTTACATCATAAATAAAAGGGCTATGTTAATTATAAACTTAGTCCAATACATTCTCTTGGGTCAGCCCCCATTTTTTATAGCAATTCGTTTCCTTTTTCTTTTTTCTTTTTTTATTTCATGCTCAACTCATTTTCTGATTTAAAAAATAATCTGTCCAGCAAAGATAATTAAAAAGAAAAATGAATTCCATAGCAGAAGTCATTAATTTGTATAGTAACAGTAATATTCGTTTTATAGTAATATATATATATATATATATATATATATATATATGCATCGACTAAATTTTATATGAAGTCCAACAAGGCTACAACCATTGTTACCTGGATCGGGGTACGATCTGGGTCGTGGAACGGGAACGGGAATGGGAATCGCTACTTGGTCGGTACGCAATACGTTGGGGGTATACTCATTCGATACGATGCGGTATGTTTTTTAAAAAAATTTAGGGTCATTAATAATTTATATCATGCATTCTTTTAAATATAGTCAAAATTTCTATAAATTAATTAAGTTTAGTTGATTAACTTACATAAAAATTGAGACATAAGAGCACACAATGCTCATTTTTAGATCAATATATTAGAAATTTTTGTATTTTAAAGTCAAATTCGTTAAAAAAATAGTTTAATAAACTTGTTTTTTATTTTTTATTTGGATAAATATGTATTATTTATCCGGTAATAGGGAACAAAACCTGCTACAAAAACTAGTACAAAGAAGTTGCTACAAGGAGCAACGTACAATCACCAAACAAGTTGCAAACACCAGCTTTTACAGAGAAAATCATTTACAGGATCCCTAGCAACATTTCTAAGACCAAATAATCTGATTCTAATAGAGTCAACAATACATTGGAAAGACTGTTCAACAGTTTGCATTTGCTGTTGAAAAATACGCCTATTCCTCTCTCTCTAGACTACATAGCAGAAAGCATTCCATGCAAGTTTCAAGATTAGAGAAAGGAGAGATTTACCTTTAAGCTTTGAGAGAGCCCATTGAAATTCATACTGCCAGTTACCAATAGGCCTATGTAATCTGCAAGCTGCAAGAACCTTCATCCATATCTTCTTTGAGTAATCGCAAGTGAAGAAAATATGATCTCTACAATCAGTATATTGTCCACAAAGAACACAATTCATAGAGGCCAATTGTAAATTCCATTGGCTCAATCTATCCTTGGTAGGCAAACGATCTAAAATGACCATCCACGTAATGAGAGAATGCCTAGGATAGTTATAAGAAAACCACAATAACCTGTTCCATGAGACATGAGGCTGTCGATGTCGTAAGTGATCATAAATCGAAGAAATCCTGTAAGTATAAGTAGATTGAGACCAGTCACCATTCTGAATGAAATGTATAGCTTTTACCCTGAGTTTGAGAAGCTTTTTCACATTCCAACTATATCTTTGAAGACTAGGAATCTCCATGATATTACTACCTTTAAGTATATAAGCATGAATCCATGCTATCCAAAGAGATCCAGACTACACAAAGATACTCCAGAGATGCTTAAGGATACAAGCCTGATTCCAAACTGTCATATTTTTGAGACCAAGCCCTCCTTCAGATTTAGGATGGCTAATCCAATCCCAGCTGACCCGTGCTCCTTTCGCATTAGTGCCAGTACCTTTCCAGAAGAAAGAAGAGCAAAGTTGATTTACTTTTTTAATTATAGCTCCAGGTAGCATGAAACTTTGACACCAAAAGTTTTGAATACTAAAGAGAACAGATTGAATTAATTGGAGCCTTCCAGCAAAAGTGAGATATTTGACTGCCCAATTAGAAATCCTTTGCTTAAGCTTCTCAATCAGTACACCACAGTCTTTCTCTGATAAGTTTCTAGAAACCAAAGGAAGTCCCAAGTATCTAACTGGAAGAGTACCAATCTTGAATTGAGACAATGTTTGCAGTTCCTGGACATGTTCAACAGAGATTCCTGCTGTAAACAGCTCACTTTTCTCACAATTCAACTTCAACCCAGAGTAAGAATAGAATAAATCAAGAATATTTTAATACCAGCAATGGATTCAGCATTTCCTTGGTAAAGATTAGTAGATCATCCGCAAAGCATAGTTGAGTAAGATTAATCTTCTTACATTTAGGATGAAAAGAGAAGACCTTTTGCTGGGCTGCAAAATCAAGTAACCTGGACAGTACATTCATAGCAAGTACAAAGAGATAGGGAGAGATGGGATCTCCCTGTCTCACTCCTCGAGCACCAGCAAAGTAACCAATAAGACCACCATTAAGAGATAAAGAAAATGAGGAGTCATAAAGCAATTAGAAAGCCAATTGATGAAGACCTCTGGGAAACCATGAGCTTGGAGGATATTAGCAAGAAAAGACCAATCCACAGAGTCAAATGCTTTCCTAAGATCAATTTTTAGAGCACATCTTGGAGAGATGTTACTCCTATTATATCCACAAACAATTTCTTGGGCTAGGAGTACATTGTCAACTAGTTTCCTACCCTTAATGAATGCACATTGATTATCAGCAATCAAAAAAGGTAAACAAGACTGCATTCTGTTAGCCAAAATCTTGGTAATACATCTATAGATAATAGTGCAGCATGCAATTGGCCTAAACTTAGTAATATAAGTTGGATTTGGTACTTTAGGAACAAGAGTAATGGCAGTAGAATTGAAAGCAGGAAGTAGATCACATGTGCTAAAGAAGTGAAGTATAGCCTCAATAACATCTTGCTTCACCACACTCCATGTAGTTTTGAAGAAATGAGCATTGAATCCATCAGGGCCTGGTGCTTTGTCACTACTCATGGAGCTTGTTTTTTATTGTATTTGTATCAATTTATACTTTTTAACCTTAATTTCTTTAATTTATATACATAAATTCGGAACGTCAATTCTATGAATCCAAATCGGGATCTCGAAGTGAACCGAACGTAAATGTGCCCAAATTTGGAACGTGGATCGCGGGGATATGATGGATCCCGGTAACTATGGTTACAACCAAGGAGTTTTTAATAAATTTAATTAAGTTAATTTTCAATCTGTTGTGTACTTGTGTAGACTAAAAGAGTCAAAAAGTCAAGGAAGCTGCTGCCTTACCTTTTAATTTGTGGTGGTAATTTACCGGTGCCTAACTTTTCTCGTGAATATAATTTATAGTTGACCTAATATTTAAGACTTCTCTCTATGGTTATTTGCTAGTAATTCTAGGCAACTAAAATTGCATAAGGTTTTCTTTTCTCTATTCTTGTTCAGTTTGTAAGATCATCTCTCAGAATTCTGATTTTAATTTAGTGCTCGAATTCCCCAGGTGCGATTTTCTCTTTTCCCTTCATGTTATTTTTTTGTTAGCTAGCTTTTGTTTAATTATCTTTATACTGCGCATAGAAAAAGGAAACATACAGGTTTTATACTGAGGAAGTAGCAAAGAGAAAAAAAAAAAAAAAAAAGGAATTGAAAATGCTCCAATCTGTTATAATTTCATCAAAAATCTTTTTTCCAAATTATTCTCTTTAAGCTTTAATTTGCATACTATTCTCACTGCCCTGTATTTTATTTTTTAATACAAATTTAAGTTCCATTTTCAGGCAAGAATATGATTTCATGTTTCAAAGCAAAGAGAGGTGATTCAGATGAAAGTGATCATGAGAGTCAGAGATTTTTCATACAAAATGGAGGGGTTTTATTAGAAGAGATTATTGCCTTTTTTAATGGTAGATGTAATCCTATCCGTCATTTCTCTAAAGCAGAACTTATGAAAGCAACAAATAATTTTGATGAATGCCAGGTTTTTATGAGAGCAGGTTCATTTGATATGTACAAAGGGTCTCTAAAGGGTTGTCCAATTATTGTAAAGAAGTATTACACGGTGAAGACCTATGGCATTGCCAATAGTTGTCGTCACATGGCTTACAAAGATATTGCCATAGGATCATCAATGAGTGGTCATAAGAATGTTTTAAAGGTTTAGGATCATGCTTGGAAACCGAATCACCAATTATAGTATATGAAATTTGGTGGCACAAAATTCCTCAAGGACAAGGAATGTCCCTCGCGATTACCTTGGAAATGCAGGTTGAAAATTGCAAGGGATTTAGCAAGTGCAATTGCCTATCTTCACACTGCATTTCCAAGATCTATTATTCATCGAGATATTACACCCCATAATGTCATATTGGATGACAACAATGTTCCCAAACTCGTTGACTTTGGAAGGTGTATATCTATTCCTCAAGGGGAATCACATGTAGAGGATGGGTTAAGGGTAATAAATTTGTATGGTGCACCTGAATATTTTAAAGGTAATCGTATATCAGAGAAGGTTGATGTTATAGTTTCGAAAGGCTTTTATTTGATCTTTTAATTGGGGAGACATTTTATGACTTTTGCAAGAAGCATAATAAAAGATGGGATAAGCATAAAGATTTAAGCAGTGATTTTGTCGATTCTATATCAACGAATATAGAAATTGAGCAAGAGCAATTGATTGATTTCAAAACACTCGTCATTAGATGCCTCTCTACTGATGAAGAACAGAGGCCAACAATGATTGAGGTTGGCAAGGAACTCAACAAAATGTATCAGTCTTTACAATCAACTCATTAGCCTAGTATTCCATCTTGTTGTATTGTAATTTCAATATTGTAGCTTGAAAAATCATTTAATTTGTAACCAGATTGTATATGCAAGGCTCTCTAAAGGCCTAGCCATTGATTTTCAACGGCTTAATGGGCAAAAAGGCCCCTGAACTTACACCGAACCGTCAAATAAGCCCCTGAACTATTATTTCGGCCAAATAAGCCCCTGAACTCTTATAAAATGCCAAATAAGCCATGTTGCCAAGGCTAAATGCTCAAATAAGGACTAAACGTTTTAAGATTTTCTCAAATAAGGATCAAATTACATAATTCCAACAAATTAGAACACATACTTAGCAAATTTTTACAAATTAGGGAATCTTTAAATGAAAAGCAATGCTTCTCATACATATACGTTAAATTTGCTAAAAAAAAATGATATTATCATGTTAATTAAAAATCAAACCCTATTAATCAAAATAAATTCATTAAACGTAATATGATATAAAATTATCGTGTAATTTTTAATTTATATATCCCTCACACATTAGTATTAACTTATATTGTATCCAATTTGTAAAAAAAATATTAAGTATGTTTTTTAATTTGTTGAAATTGTGTATTTTGATCCCTATTTGAGAAAATCTTAAAACGTTTAGTCCTTATTTGAGCATTTAGCCTTGACAACAGGGCTTATTTGACTTTTTTTAAGAGTTCAGGGGCTTATTTGGCTGAAATAATAGTTCAGGGGCTTATTTGACGGTCGGTGTAAGTTCAGGGGTCTTTTTGCCTATTAAGCCATTTTTAACAAAATCTCTCCTGCATATGTGTAAGTGTAATCTTTTGATTGTTTGAGTAATTATTAAAGTTTCTTTTATGATGTGCTAGCTTCATTGCTCTGAATTTTGTTCAATTTTGCAAGATTAATTTCTCAGAATCATTGAACTTTCCCAGGTGCATTCTTCTTTTTTTACCTCAGGCAAATGTATCAGTCTTTTCAGTCACATTTCTGAAACTCCCAGGTTCATTTTTTCACTTTTTCTCTTCATGTTGCTACTATTCTTGTTTCCTTTTTCAGCTGTTATTCAAAAATTTCAGTTTAATCCATTATCTGAGTTTTCTTTCTTTTACCCTTCTTCTGCATTGATGTTCATATTCCACACAACCCCTTGATTTAATCCAATTTTATGCTAAATCTTTGATTTTATTTTCAGATTTCATTCTTTGTTTTCAAAAGATGAAATAATAGTTCCTTTTGCTCATTCCTTTCTTCATGCTAATTCTGTTTGAAGTTAACAAAAATCACAAAAACAGAGGGATTTCATGAAATTCCTTTGTTCAAAACAGAAATTTATTACAACCCATTTCAACAGAAATCACAAAAACAGAGGGATTTCATGAAATTACCCTGAGGTGGAAGCAGAGGAGCTGGGTGCAGGGAGAGTAAAACCCAGTGGTTTTAATGAAATTGAAGGCTTGAGAAAAAAAATTGAGTAAATAATTGGTAGGCATATGAAAAAGGAACTATCCCCTGCTTTTCCATGTACATCAAATCATGTTGATAATAATTTCCCAAGCTTCATTGAAAGCTCCAAAATCAGTTACCCATTTCTTACAAGCAAAGGTATATATTTCCATGTCCCATGGTGACACAAAACTTTATGACTACAAAGTTTCCCATGGAAAAATACAAGGTTGTTCACAATTATGATATCATTGATCAAATTTGAGCAACTGACTAATAAATATCAATTCTAACAAGATTAGAGTTTAAAAAAAAAAACTAAGCACAATGTTGTCCCCAAAACAAAAATTACAGTTCAAAATGTCAAAGCTGTTATTTGTCTTCAACAAATCTAAAACATGCCTGTTGATCTTTTTACCTTCAAAAATCACAAACAAGGTCTTTCCAATTAGATGGCTTATCATAAAAGTTTGGCATGCATTGTTTTATAAGGCCATAAACTGATAAAAGAGCTAGTTGTTTTATATTGACACATGAAAAATAAGAATAAAAGATCTATTTCATAAATAAATCAATTTAAACAACAGCACGAATCATGTTTTGTTTCAAAGTGACCACCGTCTTTGTATAATCAATCATCTCAAGCTCGAGCACGAGAAATCCAAATTTGTTCATCTTCTTCCCCTTCAATTTAACTTGTGTTACCACATTCGTCTCAAGATTGTACCAAAACACACCTCGGTAAGACCAAACAAGTAATACTTGCTTATTTCGGATGGTCACAAGATTTATTTCAGCATTCAACCCCCAAGAGAATGGATACCTCTGGAAATCCTTTTGATAGGGCAAAGTATATAATGGAGTCCAAGTCCAACCACCAGATCGTCCATATTCGTCAATATCCAAACTCCAAACATGGAATTGGGACGGCAATTGAAGCCACCAAGTTACTTTACCTTCCATCTCTAACAATCGCATGTTCGCGTGCATATTCCCTGCACATGCAGGATACGAAGGGTGATCTGGATGAGGAAATCCATCGAATTTCTCAGTGTCCATATTGAACACTATTATGGAATGTCTACAATCAAAATTCAAATCACCGCCACTATAGACCATCCAGAAAAGATAATTGTACTTATTGATATTAACGGGTGGTCTACGGGTTTTGGGATACAAATAATGAGGAACGTTGTGGATATTTCTCCACGTTTGAGTACGTAGACTGAATATAGAGTAGATAAGAGACTTTGATGACCCCCTTGTATCAATATAGTATTAATGAAGAAGCTTGTATTCCGAAGAGTGGAAATAGAATCCGCAAAATAGGCCGAATTTTGTGGGTTTCTGAAAACGTTGTAATTCTCCGGTGGTAGGATTTCCAATGAAGAAAAACTCCCTATCAGAACGGTAAAAAGGTACTAACAAGAGCAATCCATGACAATTAGAATCATGAACAAGAGGATGCAATGACCACATGGGATTGTTTTTCCAGTGCTTGGTGAAAGAAACGCTTTCTTGCTTTCTTGACATCACACCACATGTAATATTGCTGGTTTTGAAGAAAAAAAAGTGGAGGGGCTCGTTGGGCATGTTGTTGAGTAAAGTTAGGGTTTATGATTACATGAAGCCATCTCTTACAAACCCTTCGACACTTCCAAAGTTGGTCTGCCGGCAGCCTTATTAGTATTTCACGAATTAGATCATCCGGTAGCTGGGATAGTAAATTTCCATTACCAGCTCTCTTATAATCGATGCCACCACCAAAACAACTCAACCAATGCATCTTAATTTCGTTTCCCTCTCTGATATTTTCTCTATATTGGAGTATTATGCAAAAAAATTAAAGTAATACTACTTGATTATTTATTAATTTATATTTATACTAGTGTTTTAGGTGGATTTTGATTTTATCTTCCCTTAGATTGCGTGACAAGAGGTCTTTTAATATTCAACTAAAAAACTGAAAACCCAAAAATCCTATTCCTTTTGTTAGATTGCCTGACAAAATCTTAATTCCATCCAGAAACTGAAAACCAAATACTAAAAGAATCCTACCAGTCCTCATACTCTGAGGACCTTTTTTATCTATTGTAAGACTGCCTTTCATCTGATATAATAATAATAATAATAATAATAATAATAATAATAATAATAATAATAATAATAATAATAATATAAAGCTTGAGTGTGCAAAAAAAAAAATTAGGCATAATTTGAGAGGGTTTTGGACAGATAGATATCCTCGAATTTATTTGTATATATAAAGAGGAAGAATAGGCACATCATCATCACCATTAATTGCATATAATGTTTGACAATAGGGAAAAAGAGAAGGTTGTTCACAATTATAATTCAGTGATCAATTTTGCATGAGCAACTGACTAAATAACAATTCTAACAGGATTAATAGAGAGTAAACAAAAGTAAAAATCAAGAACAATATATATTGTTGTCCCAAAATAAAAAAATTCCAGTTCAAAATGCTAACTTTTCAAAGTTTTTATTTATTTTTATTTTTTTTGAAAAGCAGGAATTGTATATATATAATAGCCAAAAAGGCTAAAGAACAATTCAACAGACTCAACAACCAACCTTGTAGAAACCAAAAACCCAACCCCATACATGAACAATAGAAAATACCAAATTCTACCACAAAATGCATTCTAAACCGGCTTATTGCTCAAAAAGGCCTCTGAATTTACACAAAACGGCCAAATAAGCCCCTGAACTCTAATTGCAGCCAAATAAGCCCCTGAACTCTTTAGAAAGACCAAATAAGCCCTTTTCTGATGGCTAAATGCAGAAATAAGGACTAAACGTTTCAAGATTTTCTCAAATAAGGATCAACATACACAATTCCAACAAATTAAAACACATACTTCACAAATTTTTATAAATTAGAGAATTCTTAAATGAAAACAAATGTTTCCCATGCGTACACGTTAAATTTGATAGAAAAATGATATTATCGTGTTAATTAAAAATCAAAAACTATTAATCAAAATAAATTCATTAAACGTAATATGATATAAAATTATCGTACGTTTTTCAGTTTATATATATCTCACACACTAGTATTAACTTATATTGTATCCAATTTGTAAAAAAATATCAATTATGTGTTTTAATTTGTTGGAATTGTGTATTTTGATCCTTATTTGAGAAAATCTTGAAACGTTTAGTCCTTATTTCAGCATTTAACCATCAGAAAAGGGCTTATTTGGCCTTTTTAAAGAGTTCAGGGGCTTATTTGGCTGCAATTAGAGTTCATGGGCTTATTTGGCCGTTTTGTGTAAGTTCAGGGGCCTTTTTGAGCAATAAGCCTTCTAAACCCAAGTGTAATCAAGTCACCAGCGCACCCACCCACTCAAAAAAAACATCATCGAAGAAAAACGAAAGGGGCTCAAAATCTAGAAATCAATACATTCCATGGTGAAAACTAGACTTAGCGAAGTCAACAGCAACTACAATAAAATCTCAGGGAGTCCATCACATTCGAAATGACACCTTCAAAGTTTTTATTTGTCTTCAATAAATATCATGCCTGTTCTTTTTACCTTCAAAAATCACAAACAAGAAAAATCCAATGTCTTTCCAATTAGATGGTACTATCCTAAAAGTTTGGCATGCAGTATTTTATAAGGCCATAAACTGATAAAAGAGCTACTTGTCAAAATGCAGGGGTAATTGTTTGCATAAGGAAGCTTAATTGACATGAAAATGGAAACTAGTCGTTTGGCATTGTTTTCGTTTTTCTGTTTTTTATTTTTGTTTTGTTTTCATTTTCGTTTTGTTTTTGTTGCACTGTCAATTTTTGAAAATAAAACATGTTTGGATATACAATTTGGTTTAATGTTTTTAAATAAAAAAAGTAAAAGAAAAATTGGTTAAAAAGCATGTTAGTTACTATTCATCATTCTGCTTCTGTGTTTTGGAAAAATATAAAAACACAAAATTCTTGCTTCCACTTTTTTCCAAAACACTGCTTCGGTTTCCAAAATTTTTTAAAACAAAAACAGTCTGCCAAACATGTTTTCACTGTTTTGTTTCCAAAAACAGGAAATTGGCAACAGAAAACAGGAAATAAAAACGATGTCAAACGATACAAACTTAAATTTTTTTTTTTGCTACATACAAACTTAAAATTTCTTGAATAGACATTAGCAACTACTGATAGTAGTTATATGTAATATAAATATAAAAAGTTTACTTTCAAATTAAGTTTCATAGTTCCAATTAGTAATTAGAACTTCTAATAGGACATATCTGAGTACTATATAAAAGTAGGAACTCAAAAATTTTAATTATTGAATTACTAAAATATCAATTACTAAAATACCCTTAGTAATATAGTATAATAATTTTTAATTAATAATTTTTTTAGTCATTTAACTTTATTATTATTATTCTCATAAATATTTTTATTTATAATTATTTATTTATTTATTTTACTCAATAATAATCTTAATTAGCTTTCTCTCTCCTGAATTTTTTGTTGACCAAAAATAAACTCTTTCTCCAATATCCGAATAAAATTTTGAGTAAAAATATCCTTATAAATTTGTTTTTATTCTTTGTTGGTTTACAGAAAATATAAAACTTCTTTTCATCATTTTTTTTTTAATATCCAATATCTACTCAAAGGAGATTTCACATTAGATAGTTAAGCATGTTTTTCTTCTTCTTCTCTTATTTTTTTGTTTCAATTTTTAATCTAATCAGATTTGGAAACAACAAATAATTTTGATGAATGCTAGGTTTTTATGAGAGCAGGTTCATTTGATATGTACAAGGGCTTATTGCTCAAAAATGCCCCTGAATTTACACAAAACGGTCAAATAAGCCCCTGAACTCTAATTGCAACCAAATAAGCCCCTGAACTCTTTAAAAAGGCCAAATAAACCCTTTTCTGATGGCTAAATGCTGAATTAAGGACTAAATGTTTCAAGATATTCTCAAATAAGGATCAAAATACACAATTCCAATAAATTAAAACACATAATTAATATTTTTTACAAATTGGATACAATATAAGTTAATACTAGTGTGTGAGATATATATAAACTGAAAAACGTACGATAATTTTATATCATATTACGTTTAATGAATTTATTTTGATTAATAGTTTTTTATTTTTAATTAACACAATAATGTCATTTTTCTATCAAATTTAACGTGTACGCATGAGAAACATTTGTTTTCATTTAAGAATTCTCTAATTTATAAAAATTTGTTAAGTATGTGTTTTAATTTGTTGGAATTGTGTATGTTGATCCTTATTTGAGAAAATCTTGAAACGTTTAGTCCTTATTTCAGCATTTAGCCATCAGAAAAGGGCTTGTTTGGCCTTTTTAAAGAGTTCAGGGGCTTATTTGGCTGCAATTAGAGTTCAGGGGCTTATTTGGCCGTTTTGTGTAAGTTCAGGGGCCTTTTTGAGCAATAAGCCAATGTACAAGGGGTCTCTAAAGGATTGTCCAATTTATTGTAAAGAAGTATTACACTATATATATTCCTCAAGGGGAATCACATGTAGAGGATGGATTAAGGGTAATGAATTTGTATGGTGCACCTAAATATTTTAAAGGCAATCGTATATCAGAGAAGGCTGATGTTTATAGTTTCGGAAGGCTTCAATTTGATCTTTTAATTGGAGAGACATTTTATGACTTTTGCAAGAAGCATAATAAAAGATAAAATCACGTTAGTACAAAATTTATCTCCATATCTGCCTTCCTAATCTTCAAGAGATACACTTCGCCTTCCATCAAATCTCCCAATCCAATACTTCATCAAATCTCCCAATTCCAAATTATACTTCTTAAGTCATCAATTTTTTATGTATATTTCAGTATTGTGCTTGGACACTTGGTGCCAAATATTTATATACACAAACTTATTTCAATTTTATCTAATAAAAAAAATGATTTCAATTTATTTGAAATATATCCTGAATTAAGTGTACATATGGATGGCTCCAATTAGTCTTGGTTAATTCGAAACTGACATGGTAGATCTCGCTTCTACAGCAAAAGAAATAGCAGATCTCGTTTTTACAGTAGAAGAAATAGCATTCAATCAGAGAAAACCCTTGCCCAAGATCAACCAGCCTCAATTCCCCATCCATAACTTCTCGAGTTTCTCGAATTGATCATTAACAGACTTTAGGTAACGTAACTTTTAGGTATTTATTTTTTATGAAATATTAGAAAATGTAAAATACTTAGAATTATCAAGGCAGGCAGGCGAAACCGCATGTAGACGCCTCTATTTGTATTTTCTAATTTAGTTATTTTTATGCATTTAATTTTAGTTTTATTTCAATTTAAAAAATAAAATGATGCAATACCCAAAAGTTGTTCCTACTGCTAGCATCCAAGTTATTGTTCCTACACCTTGGAGGGTAAAAACGAACTTTCCTATCAGATCTCTTTCCAATTATCGTTCCTAAAATTTTGGAATGAGATAAGTCATTCCTAATTTTACATAGGTTTTGGAACAGGAAGCTCTCTGTTTCTAAACTTAGGAACATGTACCTTTTTTTGTTCCTATTGGATTTGAAACAAGCGGTACAGGAACCACAAAATTTTCGTTCCAAAAATCATTCCTAATCATGTTTGGAACGAGATTTGGAACAAGAACAACTCGTTACAAGACTGTTTTTTTCTTGTAGTGTAGGCATACTATTCTCACTACCCTGTATGTATGATTAATACAAATTAAGTTCCATTTTTAGGAAATATGATTTCATGTTTCAAAGCAAAAAAAGGTGATTGATCAGAGTCAAAGATTTTTCATACAAAATGGAGGGGATTTATTATAGGAGATTATTGCCTTTTTTTAATGGCAGATCTAAATCTTATTCGTCATTTCTTTAAAGTAGAGCTTAATTACGAAAGCAGGTTCATTTAATACGTACAAAGTGTCTCTAAAGGATTGTCCAATTGTAAAAAAGTATTACACTATGAAGAACTATGGCATTACCTATAGCCATCGTCACTTGGCTTACAAAGATATTGTCATATGATCATCAATGAGTGCTCATAATAATGTTTTAAAGGTTATAGGATGATGCTTGGAGACCTAATCACCAATCATAGTATATGAATTTGATGGCACAAATTAAGCTCCTCTAGAAATTTCGGTGGAAATGCAGGTTGAAAATTGCAAGAGATTTAGCAAGTGCAATTGCCTATCTCCATTCTGCATTTCCAAGACCTATTATTCATCGAGATATTACACCCTATACTGTCATAATATAATTTAACTTTGTTTTTAGGGACTAAGACAAAATCTTTCCACCAAAGAACAAACTCAAGCAAAATCTTCAAAATAGGATGTCAAATGCTCAAAGTAACATAAACTATTGAGAATTGAAAGTGATGAGGTCTAATTTAGCTTTCTTGTTGCTTATTTTTAGATGAACATATTGTTTCACACACTTTCACTGCTTAGTTGTGCAATATCAGTGCATCAAACTGAAACAAACTAAATCATTATTTTTAACAAGCAAAGACCTCTTTAGCATAAGGAGTATTTGAAGTAAGCAAGAACTGCACTGACTTAAGGTTTTTGCTTGTGTTAGTTACGGATGTTTGCCTGGAGTGTGGCGTTTTTTCTGTTCTTTTGGTTGCATTTTTTTTCTTATTTCATATTTTCCTTTGTCTTCTTTCTCTATCGGGACTTCTTGATCCTGATTTTTCTAAAGTAAGTTTTCTCTTGCTTTTCCTTTTATTGAATAAAGGCATTTTTGCTTTTTTTTTAAAAAAAAATAACAAGCAAATATCTACCGTTGTTCACTGAGGCGACACCTTTTATGATTTGTACATACACTCATAAGTTTACAGACTAATTGAAAAGTATTAAAAATCATTTTCATAGAGTATTAATGAGTTAAAATACTGAATGTTAAAGAAATGAAATAAAAGGGCTAAATTGAATAAAATAAAAAGTTTGATTATGAAATTGCATAAAAGATAAATGTTTGAGGGCCTTAATGTAAAATAGATTAAGTTGAAGGACATATAAAAAAGATCAAGGGGACTTAAAAGTGTAAAGTTGAAATGTCCGAGGATTAATTGCATAAATAACCATTTCTTTTAGTTGGCCATTGGGGGTGACAAGTGTCGCCCCAATATTGCCATGTGTCACCGCTTATGAAAGTGGGTTATCTTTATATATTGTTTAGATGTTTAGATCTTTGCATGGTATCTTACAAGCTATTTTCACTCCCCTGTATGTATAATTAATATAAAGTTCCATTTTTAGGCAAGATGATTTCATGTTTCAAATCAAAGTGAGATTACCAGAGTAAACAATTTTTCATAGAGAATGGAAGGGTTTTATTAGAGAAGCTTATTGTTTACACTAATGGCAGATCTAATCCTATTCGTCATTTCTCTAAAGAAGAGCTTATGAAAGCAACAAATAATTATGATGAAGGCCAGCTTTTGTTATTAAGAGGTTTAAATTATAAAACTTACAAAGGGGCTCTAAAGGATTGCCCAATTATTGTAAAGAAGTTTGGCAAAAGACATGTTGACATTGCTTACAAAGATATTGCCATTGGATCATCAATGGGTGCTCACAAGAATGTCATAAAGGTTTTAGGATGCTGCTTAGAAACCGAAGAACTGATTATAGTATATGAATTTGGTGGCACAAAACTCCTCAAGGAATGTCTCTCTGCTATTAATGTTGTTGAGCCATTACCATGAAAAAGTAGGTTGAAAGCATTAAATAGGATGGGATCGTTATGGAGGTTTAAGCAATGATGTTGTCGATTATATAATACTAACATTAACAAATAAAGGAATTGAACAGGAAAAATTGCTTGATTTCAAAACATTCGTTGTTAGATGCATCTCTTCTGATGAAGAACAGAGGCCAACAATGATTGAGGTTGGCAAAGAAATTAGCAAAATGTATCAATCTTTACAATCACCTCATTAGCCTTGTTCCATCTTGTTGCACTGTAATTTCATTGTAGCTTGAATTATCATTGAATTTGCAGCCAAATTGTATGCTAGGCTCTCTTGAGCCAATGATTCAATTATTAATTTTGAAGTAATCTGCATTGCACATTTGTTCCTTTCACTTGTTCTTTGATTTTCTTTCACTTTTCATTCTTGTTTTCAATGTTCTTTAACCATTGCATGTGAGTTACATACTTTTCCAATGTCTTATTCATGTGATTAATATGGAGTTCTGTTTCTAGGCAAGATGATTGAATGTTTGAAAAATAAGAGAAATGAAAGGTTTATAAAGAAATGCAGGGGTTTTATTAGCAATGATTGTCTTCTGTAATGGTAAATCTAATTCAATACGTCATTTCACTACAAAAAGAGCTTCTGAGAGCAACAAATTGCTATTATAGACGCCTTTTTCTATGCAAATTGATTGTTATAAAAGTAAAAAGGCTATCTAAATGACAATCCAATCACAGTGAAGAAGTATGACACTGAATCAGTTGGTGACCCTTGCAAAGATATTGCCATTGGGTCATAAATGAGTGCTCATAAGAATGTTGTAAAAGTTCTGGGATGCTGCTTGGAGACCGAATCATCAATCATAGTATATGAATTTGGTGACAAAAGCCTCTCCACATGTATCACTACTACCAATGTTAAGCCACTACCATAGAGATGTAGGTTGAAGATTGCTAGGGATTTAGCAAGTGAAGTTGAATATCTTCACACTACATTTTCGAGACCAGTTATTGATCATCACGATATTAAATTCATGAATTTCATATGTATTGGAACAGAACAATGTTCCCAAACTCATGAATTTTAGACTATGTATCTATTCTCAAAGGGCAATTACGTGTACAAGATTGTGTGAATGGGACATTAGGGTATCTTGCACCTGAGTATCGTAGAACAGGTTATGTAACAGAGAAGGACGTATAGTTTAAGAATGCTTCTAATTGAGCATTTAAGTGGAGAGAAGGCAAATTGCGTAATTAAGAATATTGATATTATTATAATACAGAATGAGAAGCTCTGTGTTGAAAAAAGCTTATTTTGTGGATTTTATAGAATAACAAATGAAGGAATTGATCAAGAAGAGTAGTTGCTGTATTTTAAAACGCTTATTGTTAGATGCATGTTTGAAGATGAAGAAACAAGCCATCAATGATCGAGGTTGCCAAAAACACTTAGGCAAATATATATAATGTTTTCAATAGATTTGCAACTTCCAACTTGTTGCATTGCAATTTTTCAATAAATTTGCAACCAAATTGATTCATGGCTCTTTCAGCCATTGATGTATTAATTCTAGAGTTATATCTCCTACACTTATCTTTCTTGATTAAGTACTGTATGGAAGAGATTGGAAAGCTTTGTAATGGATTTTGCAACTCTTCTCCTTAAATTCATCTCTAGAAAATTGTCTGCTCAAGACGGATTAAGAGCAAAATGTGATGTTCTCTTCATCCTTCAAGTTATGGGTTTCTGATTTGGGCCCAAAATTAGCCTATTTCATTCTTACATGTTGAGTATGACACGATTGCTTGGCGCTCGATAAGCTGACAAAATGTGTCGATCGATACAAGCCACCTCAGAGAGCCCGGAGACCACCAAGTCATCCGGTCCAATTTACTTCAAGGCCCATAAGCCCAAGACCAACCAGCTGGCACTCCACACGTGACCTCCAACGTACGACTCCATACGTGACCTCTAAATGTACGACCCGTACAAATAGGTCCTATAAATACCCACAACTTTAAAGGTTGTGGTATGTCACTCTCGATACTCTGAAAACCCTAAAACTCTAAAACTAGATCTAGATCTCTGACTTAGACATCGAAGTCCAAACGGGGGACCAAAGCCCCGTCACTTTTGATGCCTCTCTTGGTGATTTCAGGTCACCTCCGGAGCTCTTTCTCACCGTTATCCGACCAGCGACTTGGCGCCCGCAACATTACATTATTACCTATAAATGGAGGTATGGAACTTGACACTTGAGTGATCTGTTGTGTAGACTAAAATAGTCAAAAAGTGATGCAATTACTCAAGTTCAAGAAAGTTGTTGCCTTACCTTTTATTTTATTTTCGAGTGGTAATTTCTCAGCTAATTGCAGATTGCTCAATTTGGTCCTTAACGTTTTTGAAAATACTCAAATAAGGCTAACCTTCTAATTTGGTTAATTAAGTCACAAACGTTGTAAAATCGGCTCAAATCGGTCCCTAACATTGCAAAATTGACGCAAATCAGTCCCTAAAATCAATCTAAGTCCCTGACATTTTGGAGTTTATTAGACTGTCAATTTGACACTTGTGACTAATTTAAGCCAATTTCGCAACATTAGAGACTTAATTAACCAAATTAAAATGTTAAACCTTTATTTAAGCATTTTTGCAAACGTTGGGAACCAAATTGAACATTTAGCCTAATTTCTCAGTACCTAACTGTTTATACCCCCAATTTACATTTATGGTAATTAGATAAATGCACATATTGGTACAGGATCAAGGGTTGAGATTTAATCTCAATTTCCCCAAGTAAAAGTGGATTTTAACCACCTTGAACCAAAGTCAACTAGGAGAAGAAGTTTGACTTTGAATTCTCCTAATTTGGAGAAATTATTAGGTGGGACGGACCCACCACGTCATCTATGGAACCAAACAATGATATTAAGACAACTCATCAATTTTCTAAAATCATATCCCAATAATATCTCAAATTTGGAGACTTACCTTTTATAGATGATTTATTTTAAAAGGGGGCTAAACCTTGAGCTAAAATCGTGCCTAAATTTAAAGAGATAATTTGACATGGCAAGATTTCATTGGTTGGTTCCATGAATGACGTGGTGGGTCCGTCCCACCTAATAATTTCTCCCTAATTTGGCTATGAAGATTATGATTTTTGCACATTTAAAGTTTATTTTTGGTATATTTACAAGTTAACCTTGATCGAGCCGGGTTGACCCACTATGGGGATAAAGCTCTCCCAACAATGGTTTTCTCCATTCACAAGACTCGATAATTTTTGCATAATTAAAGCTGAATCAAGCCCCATTTACTGCAAAAAAAAAAATGGAAAAGCCGAACCATGCCTTTGAAATTTGGTTTGGGCCTTCACGAGTTAAAGTAAGGTACTGCTTGGAGACTCGAAAATCAACTATATTTTATAAATTTGCTGACAAAAAAAACCCTCTTCGCATGCATCTCTGCTACTAATTTTGAACCCCTACCATGGAAATGCAAGCTGAAGATTGCTATGGGTTTAGCAAACGCAGTCACATATCTCCACACTGCATTTTCCAGACCGATTATCCATCGAGATATTCGTGCCTCGGCCCTCGAGTATCATATTGGATGAGAACAATGTTCCTAAACTCATTGATTTTGGATTATGCATATCTATTCCTGAAGATTTTTAAGCTTGTTAAAGCTAACAATGATCCAGGTTGCAAAAGAACTCAGGCAAATTTATCAGTCTTGTGTTAATATTTCTCAATAACTTAAAAAATCTTGTATGTTAATAGAGTCATTTGAATGGCTTAATCTGCAGCCTGTAAAATTTTACATTGACTTACATGTATCAAATTTATGTTTTTTCCCCAAAATTCTGCAATTTGGAAGGTGGAACAATTTGATAGGCTTTCTTGCTACCTTTTTGGACAAATTTTGTTGGCTAGTCTTCATTAATTGTCCATTTTTAAAAGGGTTTAATTAACAAGCTTCATCATGAGTTTTTTACAACTTTAATAATTATAAGTTCTAAGGTAAAAGAACATCTCTTATGCACTAAAGTAAAAGAAACCCATTAATTAAATTGAGTTGCTTTCACTTATATGATTGTAGAAATGACATAACTTACAAAAAAGTATCTCAAAGTTTGATGATTATTAAGGAATCTAGTAATTTGAGAGGGCATAATCTAAGTCTCTTGTTGTCTTCCAACCACCAGACCAAGTTACTTCAACACTCTCTTTCACACAACAAGGAGGGCCCAACTTAGTCATAAATTTTCTTTTTGACACAAAACTCATAGGCCATAATATAGCCTTTAGCTTAGCTTAGGCCCTCCCAATCCCCTCCCCGGCCTTTCAATTTAGTAAAGGGCCGGGCCATTCTTTTTTCCTTCTCTGCCTAATCAAGTTTGTCAACTAAAACACTCAATCAAACTCTAATGTTTTTGCACCACAATCAAACTCTAATTGTGTTATACTAATAATTGTATGTGTGGGTCATTTAGGAAAAACATCAAACACTTTGGGAAAAATTAAAAAGTGCACTATTGTAAGCCTTTCTTGTTTTACAAATCTTTTCTATTTATAGTATAATATTTTTTCAATTATATATTGTAAAATATGGTTTGAGATTGTTTGAATTTTTGAATCAATTTTATTCAACATTGAAATCATTAATATGAAATATAGTAGTATGAATTTAAATTTATTTTTGAGAGTAGTATGAACTTAAATTATTAATCTAATATATATTTATCATAACTGAATTGGTAAAATTTTCATGTATGTGTATATATATGAATATGACTATGAGTAATGAATTTTTTTAGTTTAATCAAATTATCCTCTAGTTTCATTGACTCAAAACTAAATCCTTATGTCCGAGAGATTAAAGCATTTCGATGAATACAATTTCAAGTGATTGAAATCATATTTTCTTGGGAAAAAAACTTGTATTTTCACTTTTATCAGGGTAAATGTTGATTACTTCCTCGGTTACTAATATATTGGTAAAAAGCATTTGATATGTCTATGTATATTTTTCATTGCAAACTAATTGCTAAGAACTCGTTTGGCATCGTTTTTGTTTTCTGTTTTCTGTTGCCAATTTCCTGTTTTTGGAAACAAAACAGTGAAAACACGTTTGGCAGGCTGTTTCCATTTTCAAAAATTTTGGAAACAGAAGCAGTGTTTTGGAAAAAAGTGGAAGCAACAATTTTGTGTTTTCATGTTTTTCCAAAACACTTCCAAAACACAGGAGTAGAATGATGAACAGTAACTCACATGCTTTTTAACCATTTTTTCTTTTACTTTTTTTATTTAAAAACATACAATCAAATTGTATATCCAAACATGTTTTTATTTTCAAAAATTGACAGTACAACAAAAATAAAACGAAAACGAAACAAAAACAAAAAACAGAAAAACGAAAACGATGTCAAACGACCCCTAAATATATGATATTGATGATTATGTTAGATTTTTTAATTGAAAATCTGCTCAACACATAAAACAATCGATCTTTTAAGTAGTTCCTTGGTCATTTCATTTCCATTTTTTCTTAATGAAGGAAAACATGTACTATGAGATTTTTAAGTTAAAGAAAAAGGCAAAAAAAAATCCATGTAAATTGTAATCGATTCCAAAAAAAACAAAAAAAAACAAAAGAGAAAGGAGAAAAGAAGAGCTTTTTGCGTACGGAATTTTATGAAGGAAAAAATTAGCTTACAATAACAAAAGCATCTCTTATAACTCTCTCTCTCTCTCTTCCCATGGTGGAGGAGCTGCCCGGGAATCACGGTCAGCCTTGGCTCCACCTATCATTGCCCATTGATCTCATGGACCCCACTTTCTCACCTGAACATCACTTCATCACCGTCCAATCTAATCAACCCACATACCTCTCCATACTGCTCAGTAGCACTATTTCTTTATTATTAGTTACCCTTTATTGGTATTAATTAATTATTTACTTATGTATTGAATAATTTTTCACTTTAAAATAAAAATTAGAAAATTGGTGACAATGAATTTATACATGTATAATAATATGGAAGGAACTCAATGTCTTCTTAAATAAGATATAGATGTTGCATTTGAGTATTGTGAATTGAAAAATAAAAGTTGAAACTGCTTTCTTTATTTAGTTTTTTTATTATTATTTAGAGTTCAATATGATTCGACTTCAAATTAATTGAAACTTAATATAAGTATCAGATAATGAGAGTTGATATAAAAAAAACAAAGTGATAAATCACAATTCTTGAACATAATTGTTTTTCCTTAATTATAATCGAATAATAGTTTAATTGTTGTTGTTATATTAAGGAAATATACAAATTAATCCATCACATTAGCACATGTAAAGTCAAATTAGGTATATGACTTTTTAAAAATTAAACATAAATTTTATGCAACTAAAAAGTGAAACTTTTCAATCATTGTAGTATGTATATCCAAAAACTATGTATAAAAAATGGTTGATTATATAATACATTGTTAGTATAAAGTTTAGACTCCATAAACGGGTTAAGCAGTTGATATATACCGCATTCTTTAATAATTAATTTTGTATTTAATATTAAAAATTATTCCCTAATTAAACCCTACATGCGTAGTCTGCTAAACTTCACTGACAGTGTAATTTATAATTTTCCCATTTTTAAGAAAATAAAAATATATAAAAAAATAAGTATAGTCAATATTCAATTACTAATTGCACAATAAAGGAATTTGATTTCAATTTTTTTTTTAAATCCAAACGCGACTATTCTTATAAGGTGTGAGAGTTTGCTTTGACAATTCTTGATTCGTTCGGCATACCCGATTACTCGAAGGGTGTTGGGATATATGGTAGCCTCGAGGGCGGATAGATTGCCATTGTGGCAATCAATTTGGGAAGCAAAAGTGCAGCCAAAGACTAAGACTTTTCTTTGGCGAGTTAATCATGTTTATCTACCAACAACAACGACATTGGCTTCATAGGAGACTAGAGATCTCGAATGTTTGCTGTATTTGTGATAGTGTGTATGAGGACACTTTTCATATGTTTTTCGATTGCTCATATAGCATGCGGGTTCGAAATGAGGATAAATGCCTTAGCTTGTACTTGGTTGTGTTGTGGGAGTTGTGGTGTAATCGAAACATATGCTTTCACAATTCCGTTTGGAGGTAAGAAATGTGTCGAGGTTGTGGCGGAAGGGAGTGAAATTTCATATGGGTGCATAAATAAATGCCTTAAATTGTTGTTGATAGCCTCATAGGTGATATTCAAGTGCTTGTTAATAAGTTCCAATTTTGTGTTGGGAGGCAATCAAAAGATCAACAAACATTTTTTTCCATGAACTTGTAAAGTTTGATTGTAGTATATGAGAAAAGAAAGTTTGAAGACATTCCGTGCTAACCCTCATGTTTAAGCCAAATTTCCATTATAAAAAACGTCTCATTTTAAGATTTGATATGATTCGATTGTGAAATTGATGGATCCAAATTATTGAGAAAATAAATGTCAGAAAAGGTTTCAAGATCTGATATGATTCAACTTTCAATCGATAACTATAAAATATAATTTTTATAAAAAATTTTACTAGAGAAATTTACTATTTAATTTTTTTTGGTGAAATACTATTTTAAATTTGAATCATAAAAAGTTTACATTACATGACAAAATACATTTACATATACAAAGAAAATTGAAATAGAAGTTTATATACGGAATCTCACAAAAGTCTAAATATTTCACCATCAAAAAGTTTTTTTACTGTAATTATTATTATAGTAATTAATATATTTAATAATAATTTAATTACTACTATATAATATAGTAATATTACACCTATTCTTGTTTTCTTCTTCTTCTACACCTTTTTTTTAAAAAGAATTTATAGAATAATAATATGTGTATAAATATTTTTTTTGGCCATCAATATGTGTATAAATATAAAAATGTATTTATAAATTCCCTTTTTTTTTCCTTCTTTTTTCTTTTTCTTTATTCATCATCAGATTCTTCACTGAGAGGCCACAAAATCTCTTGAAGATCCAACCAATGCCAACTTCTCTCTAATCTTTCTCTATCAAAATTAGGGTTTTCCCCCCTCTTTTCAAGCTCTGCTCTCCTTCTAACCCTACAATTTTCATCTTTCCAGAATTGCCCACTCCAAAGTCCACTTCTTTTATCTTCCTTAAGAGTTGTTTTAGGGTTTTGGGTTCGATTCAGTGTCAAATTATTGCTTTTGAGGTCAGATCAGAGCTCGAATTGTCGTTTTTTGATGCTCCTCAAATTTTTGTGGTGAGATTTTGGGGGTTTATTGATAGCCCTTTGATTTGTTGACTTTCGGGGTTGAATTTGCTGATTTCTGGAGGTTTTGATTGGGTTTTGTGGGTGCCAGACGTAGAGGATTATTGAAACTTGGCTTGGATTTTAAAGGGTTTCTTATCTGGAGATTTTAGGGTTTTTTTATGTAATTATTAGGAAAAAGTGATCTTTTTGGGTATGGTTTTGATTTGGTGGCTTTTAATGTATAACCATTAAGGGGTCCTCTGCTCTTTGTTGTAGAGGATCCCTATTGTGAGAAAAAAATTCCCAAATTTGTGGTATCAAGCTATCAACCTTGATCAGTTTGGCTGAAATTTAGCAAGTGGCTTGAAGTTTAGTGCTATCTTGGAGGAAGAGAGATAATCAAGTGGGAAATTGGTTGAATTTGAGTTTGCTTGGATTTGTAATTGGGTATTTGTGTAAACTGTGGTGGAGATGTTTAATTCTGGTCCAGAACCTGGCCAGGAAAATAGTGGAGTTTCAGGTCCACTCTTGATTCCAATGCGCTTCGTCTGGCCTTATGGGGGAAGGAGAGTGTTTCTCAGTGGCTCTTTTACTAGGTGAGAGGCCGAAAAAGATCAAAATTTTGGATTTTGTATTACATCCTGTACTTGTTTGTTCGATTTACATAGCAATTGATTGTATGATTTCATGCACAGGTGGTCAGAGCATGTACCTATGTCTCCAATGGAGGGTTGCCCCACCGTGTTTCAAGTTATTTGTAGCCTGAGCCCTGGATACCATCAGGTTAATTGGATTTTTATGATCATCATATGTACTTCAGTTTGAATAAACCAGATTTGGAATAAAATTCTAATTTATCATGTGATACTGTTTGTTGGTTTCTAAACATTGTGTAGATTTGCAGATAAAATTCATTATCAGTTTTGTAGTCTTATATCAGATGACTCAGAATGCTAGTAAATCTGTTAATAATGAAGACACTTTAGAGGCCATTTATCTTCCCTCTGCCACTTTGAAGGAGGAGAAGAGATAGTGAACAAATAGGTTATCATTTTAGTTGCATGTCAAGTCTCTTATTACCAAAGTGCAAGAAATATGGAAGGCAATGTCCCAACAGTTATATGGAAAATGCTGCAAGTAACTTTATGTTTCTTTGGTAAGATCCTAGTTGATTTAAAAATCTTACATCCTAGGGATTATACTGGTAATGGTAAACTAAGCTTGTTTACTTGTAGCTTCAACAGCTCAGATGCTGCCGAAAATATCTGTTAGGATTTTGTTATCATATGAATAAAACCATTTTCTAATGGTTTTTGTCGTTCGAAGTATGTTGCGTTACTAAGCCAGATTAGAGAGTACATGACGAAAGCTCCTCATTTCTTACCTCACCATATGAAGTATTACATTGATGAATGCTTATTCTTAACTGTTGCATGCATGTCTATTCCTATCTATAACACTAATATTTAGGTTTTATTTTTACTGCCAGTTTAAATTTTTTGTTGATGGAGAATGGCGGCATGATGAGCACCAGCCCTTTGTAAACGGTAATTATGGTGTGGTTAACACTGTATTCATAGCTAGAGAATCAGATATGGTTCCTCCAACTCTGACCCCAGAAACTCCTGGTAGAACCAACATGGATGTTGATGATGTTTTTATTCGCCCGGTATGCTTGTTCTTTATAATCACTTCAAACTGGTTTCGGTGTTTACATGAGTTCTTTATTGAGTTGTTGTCTCACAGTAGTCTTTTCTGAGTTTTGAGGTGCTTGGTTTTGGCAAAGGAATCAGGCCTAACATTATTGTCATATGTTCCAGTTTTGATGGATAATTGCTTATGGTCATTTTGTGTGCAACTTTCAGGAAGCAGTTCCAACAATATCAGATGCTGATTTAGAGCTCTCTCGTCATCGTATTTCTGCGTTTTTGTCAAGACACACTGCATATGAGTTGCTTCCGGAGTCAGGCAAGGTTTGAATATATACCTCTCTCTTGGAGCTGTTTGTTTGGTAATTTATTGGGGTGGCTTGAGTTTGGTTCTATTTGAATGTTTCCGTTCTTGCAGGTCATTGCCTTGGATGTTGATATAGCTGTGAAGCAAGCATTTCATATTCTGCATGAACAGGTGAATCTCATTTAGAAACTCAAACAGAAAGGAAAAGACATGCACAGTCACTTCACATAAGGGTCTTTTGTCTAGTGTTCACTGTTTTGCATGTCTGTTATCCAGAGAGAAGAAACCTTGTACTGCATCTTCTTTATGTTGTAACTCTTTACATCTTTATGTGGCTCCTCATTCTGTAGTTATGCAACATTTATATTTATTTTGATGTTTTAGCCACTAGAACTCTATGTAATTTATATAGGCTTTACTCTTCACCCCACTGATTATATCATCTTTGTTGACTTATAATACTTTCAGGGAATTCCAGTGGCTCCACTCTGGGATTCATGCAAGGGCCAGTTTGTTGGAGTTCTCAGTGCATTGGACTTTATTCTTATTCTAAGAGAGGTGAGTATGAAATGCAATTTTTTCTGTGTTCCCTGCAATGTTGATCCTTGCTGTGATGAATGTAAGGAAATTTTATTTGTAATTGCTATAAATAAAACTACTTTATCAAGGTGAATGTGAATGTCGTCTTAGAGACCCAAAGATCTATGAATTAAGGAAATTAACACTAGTGACCTTAGAGAGGTGGCTATTACTTTTGATGGACTCTGACATAGAACTTAACTCACCATGCCTCTCTCTCATTATGTGGAGCTTTGAGGGTCTACATGATTGCACAGAGAGAGAAAGAGAAAGATAGGAAGGATTAAATAGAGAGTCACCGATGACGAGAGTAGCCTATCTATAGTGAGAGGTTGAACACAGAAATCACTGATGCTGTATACACCCTCCATGTAATGCCAAGGTGAAGGTCTTACCTCTATTCGATGGTGAGATTATGGTTTGAGAAATAATTAGAGTTGTTCTTCGTTTTTGTTATTCTTGGCGAACTTTTCAATGTCTAGTGTTATTTAACCATGATGATGGGTTTGATCTAAAAGTTTCTTCCTTTTCCTCCTATATTTTTTTTTCCTCCTATATTAACCATCACTATCGCTGCAAATCCATTTCAAGATAGAATACTTTTATAGGAGTACTAATGAGAATTTTTTAAGGCTTTCTATTACATACTACGATTCAAAATGTGGAATTGCATGTTTGTTTTCCTTATTGGCAACAATGTTCCTGGAATAAGTTAAAGTTTAACATGAATAATCCTTTGAAGGACAGCTGGGGAATCATGGTTCAAATTTGACAGAGGAAGAACTAGAGACTCATACAATATCTGCCTGGAAAGAGGGAAAGGTTCAGCTTAGTAGACAGATTGATGGCAATGCAAGATCATATCCTAGACGTCTTGTTCATGTAAGTGATTGCATTTTTAGGATATCTGGCATTTCTAATCCATCGTTCATGGCCTCTGATTTATTTGTACATATTTCCTACATGAATGATTCATGAAGATTGTAACATCACTATGTTATTGACTTCATTCTCTGCTAGTATGGTAAAAGAAACTTTTAGGTTAAACTACTGTTGGTTAGAAAGAAGAGCTGTTACCGTTGAATCTATTAGGATGAGCTCTTTTTGACCATTTGAACTTAAACTATTGCTCTTTGATAGTGTAGTTTTTTTTTGGAATCTATTAAGAAAAAGCGAGGTGATTAGGGATAAGGGCAATTTCAGATTTTATAAGGATGATTATTTGGATTTTCATTGGATTCTGAGGTTGTGCAGTCTTTGACATTTCTTCCAAAATTTGGAATGGATGAATAGCCTATTTTATTGATATGCTATTGCAGTCTGTATTCGGTATCCCATACCTTTAAAGAATCTGCATTGTACTTCTATTTACTGTGTTCTGACTCAGACTTGTTTGATGAGGCAGTACTTGTTACTGGTAGATTACTTTTGTTGCTAAATGTGATAGGGCTCGGCCTTTCTTGGGTCAGTGCTGCCTTTTGTAAAGCTCAGCTACTATAACTTTTATGACCATCATATGCAGGCTGGGCCTTATGATTCTTTGAAGGATGTTGCTCTGAAGATTTTGAAAAGTAAAGTGGCTACAGTTCCCATCACTTATTCTTCGGCACAGGATGGTTCATTTCCTCAGCTGCTACATCTTGCAACCTTGTCTGAAATACTAAAATGTAACATTTTCTCTGTTGTTGGCTGAGGGTACATGATTTCCTACTAGTTTGTTTTCAGTGCATGAGTTCTTACTAACTAGAACCTAATATTCAGGTTTATGTAGACATTTTAAACATTCATCGAGCTCCTTGCCTATTCTTCAACAACCAATTTGTTCAATTCCCTTGGGTACTTGGGTACCAAAAATTGGGGAATCAAATGGTCGGCCTTTGGCAATGCTCCGGCCCAATGCCTCTCTTGGTGCTGCCTTATCATTGTTAGTTCAAGGTAATTTGTGGCCTTTTTTGCTTAAGGTTTTTGGTTGCTGTTGCACTTTGTACAATAAGTTAGAATTACTTAGCAGACAAAATGGCCAAAGAATGGACTGTTCTAAGCATGATATCTTGTTATGTTAAATTACCTCTGTCTTTCCACCTTTATTCCTGTTTAATCATCTAACAATGGCTTTTTTTGCAGCCGAGGTAAGTTCAGTACCAATAGTGGATGAAAATGACTCATTGCTTGATATATACGCACGAAGGTAAAGCCTTTCTCTAGTACTGGGAAATGACAATTGAAGAAGAGGCTGTTGGATGCCAAACTAATTTGTTTATGTTCATTAAGAAAAGTTGTCTGCTTGCTTGCTTGACAGTGATATAACTGCTCTGGCGAAGGATAAAGCTTATGCGCAGATTCATCTTGATGAGATGAGTATACATCAGGTACTTGTGAAATATTGCTTGTATGTGCAGATTCTGTCAGGTTAAATGCAAGTCAAGAAGTCCTTTCCTTGCTATGCCAAAATGTACTATTAAAAGAACTGCAATACGTCACTCATGCAGGCCTTGCAATTGGGTCAAGATGCAAATTCTTTCAATGGACAAAGATGTCAAATGTGTCTACGATCAGATACTCTACACAAAGTGATGGAGCGGTTGGCAAATCCTGGTACCCTTCTCATTTATCTTCTTTTTACATATTTTCATACTTGTGTAGCTAGTTCTATTGTGATTATTTTGATGAAAAGGAAAAGCTTCCGTGTTCATCTGTATTCTTTCTTACACTCTACTGCTTTGTTGCTTGTATTCTCACAGGGGCTAGGAGACTTGTAATTGTGGAGGCTGGTAGCAAGCGTGTAGAAGGAATTATTTCATTAAGTGATGTGTTTCGGTTCTTGCTTGGTGTTTAGCTTGAAAAAGTGGAGCTGCAATTCAAACGAGGGCTTTGTTGCATGGTGGCGTCAAGGAAGATCCATCAATTACATTGAGTTGTATGTTACTCTCAGCAGCCCTCACATGGTGAATGGTCTTATTTGTTACTCAATCAGTCTTTTATTTTGGCAGGGCTTTCATCACTCTTTAAGCCCCACCCTTTTTTAGGATAGAAATTTCAAAGAGCAAGAAATGAATTTGTAAATTGTGAGAATTCAATTTTTCCCCTTCATTTTAATAACCTAATTATTGTCAACTCAACCATGCTGCTGAAGGCAGCTCCCCCCCTTGTCTGTGTCTATGCTAACAGAAAATGAGGCTGAAAAAAAGAAAAAAAGAAATGAAAAGAAAAAGAAAAAAGGGGCTGAACTGAAACTGTATGGTAGCAATCCATGCTGTTGTTGGGATTTAGTTACAAAGTGGGTGGTTATTTTTTTAGCTTCTGATCTTCTTTTTTGGTTCTATTTCTAGTCTTTCTTTGAAAAAATTTCAAAGATTTAGGTGTGGATCCTTCTTTTCCTTGCTCGTCTATGTTTTTATGTTATGTTTTGTTTCAAGGCCAAGCAATAATTCCCTTTGAATCATAGCTATGTTGCCCAAAGTACAATGTGAATAACAATTTATCATTACCGTATTTATGTTATGTTTTGTCAATTGAAACCTCATACGTTTTTCTTTATTTTCCTTTAAAGATCTAACGATAGTGATTTATGACGATAGTGATTTATGACTAATTCAGAGTCAAGTCAATTTGTATAGTTCTCTTCTCAACTTTAAGTTGGTATAGTCTCTTCTCCTTAATATGATCCTAAAATCGTATTGGATTATAACTAATTTAGAGAGTCGAGTCAGATCAAGCTTTAAATTATAATAGTACTTCCGGAGTTTATTTTTGAAATTAAGACATTGTTTAAGGGATATTGAACTCCTATTTACCCTAACGTACCTTTACTCTCTAAAAAATAGCTTCTTTAGAATTTGTTCCTAGTTTGGGCCAAACATGGAAATAAACATGTAGGTTTATGTACAAATGTATCCCAAATCTATGTCCCAAACTTAATTACCCAACCCAAACTCAATTCTAAACAAGGCCCAAGCTAAAATGTAAGATCCAAACTCAGGTTACAAAATTTTGGGCTAAGATTTCAAACTTTGGGCCTTAATTGGGTTTCATCTATAATTTCATGTTAATGTCTCAAACCGACCTAGGGCAACCGGTCTGCGCCATTCACATATAAAAGACCAACATTACTAATTCTTTCTTTCTTCTTCTGCTCTGCCGCCTACCAAGCTTCGAGGGTTTTTAGGGTTGTTCTTGAGACATCTAGCAGCGAAGCAAAAATGGTTTGTTCTAAATCTTTTTCTTTGTTTTACTTCTTTCTTTCTTTTGTTATGTTTTCTTTTGTTTCATAATTGAACCTGATTTGAGGTTGTTTGATTCTTAGGTTCTCCAAAACGATATCGATTTGTTGAATCCTCCAGCAGAGCTTGAGAAGAAGAAGCACAAGCTCAAGCGTCTTGTTCAGTCTCCCAATTCTTTCTTCATGGTAATTTCATTTTCTTTTTCAACCCTTTGATCTCCATAATTTCTCTGCTTCTATATATAAAAATGGGTTGGGATTAATTATGTTCATTTTTTTTTTGCTGTGTTAAAAAAGGATGTCAAGTGCCAAGGTTGCTTCAACATGTAAGTTCTTATGTCTTAAATTTGTCTTTGGATACTTCAAAATTCTGTCTTTTTGGAAGTGTTATGTTGGGAATTCATTTGATTCTTACCTTGTTGTTTAATTTTGTTGCAGAACAACTGTGTTCAGCCACTCTCAAACTGTGGTGGTCTGTGGGAACTGCCAGACTGTTCTTTGCCAGCCGACCGGAGGTAGAGCTAGACTCACCGAGGGATGCTCTTTCAGGAAGAAGGGTGATTGAAATTTCTATATACTCATCAAGAGTTTCACTTTGAATGAATGTTTCAAATGTTCATCTTTTTTTGTTTTTTGGGTTCCCTATGACATATATTATAAGTTAAATTTTTGTAGTACATTTTGAGGATTTGATTCTAAACTATGGTTCCTATGCTTTAAGATCATCAAAGTATGGCTTTTTAATGTAGTGGATGGTATTTGATTCAATGAATGTTCTTTTCTGAGTTGCATTGCATATAATATGATTCTGTCTCATGCTACAAATAGAATCTTAGTCAATGTTTGGTTGATGCTTCAATGTTGGGAATTTTGTCTTAAGATAAAGAAAGATCATCTCCCTCCTGGTTAGATGTAATTTAGAATAGAATCAAGTAGAGATTTGGGTTAGTGAGAAAAATGCAGATACTAGGGAGAATCTATTCATTTTTCTGTTTTTTTTCATGCAACAAAATTGTTAGGAGACATGTTTTTGGCTTGGCTTGATTTTCAATCAGCAAAGGGATTAGCCTGTTATTGGATGTGGGCTTGGGTAGATGGCAAAACTTTGTTGCCAATTAGTGTTAGAAACCGTCTTGAAACCAGGATTTAAGAATGTAATTAGGGAGCTTATGCAAAAGTGAATGTATATCCCAAGAAAATTTGCAATTCAAGGGTTTTTTAGACTTGTATATATGTGGTTGTATGTTCAAGATTTACCCCTGCCGATGCCCATATGGTTGCTCACATATATGCATGTTGATGAGAAGGTTCATCAATATATCCCTTATGAAATGGCGCTTGAGCAAGTCTTTCAGCGCAGGGTAACAAAAGAGACAGTCCACTCTTGATCTTTTGTTTCGACCAATATTTGATCTCCCTAAGCGTCTAGAAGATTTACTGCTATATAAAAATGTTGATATTTATCAAAATTGTTCAAGGGAAATTGTTGATACTGAAATTTTACTAGTCCACCCTAATCACTTGTAAGGTTATGCAATGCTTCAATTTAGTTGCGTCAATAACCATAAAAAGGGCTGATTTCATGGTTGTGCATGAGACATTGACCAAGTTTGTGAACGTGAATTTCCAAAATGTCCAATCCCTCAAGGTCCAGAGTTTTACAAATTATACATTTGCCCGTTTTACTAATGATCTTATCAGCCTGCCTCCTAAATTAACCCTTAATATGAGGACATTTTGTCCCCTTAACTCTTAATATGTATTTGAAAGAAAATACTTCATGAATTCTTAGGATTTGAAACATGTTGAACCTCTCATTGATGGAAGTTAACGACATAGATAACCGAATGGGACCTTCGATTGACGAAAATATGACTTTATAAAAAATTAAGTTTATGTGATCACCTTGGCATGCTAAGAGTAAAATCATAGAATAAACAATATTGAATTTTATGGTTGATTTTACCGAGTTGCAAAATCAATATTGATTTTTAAACAATACTAGCTCCGTCCCATATTATCTGTCCACTTCTATTAGGGGAAAAGTGGACAGATAATATGGGACGGAGGATTGCAAGGAGGATTGCAAGATGATAGAGGAAATGTTAGAGTTAAATCAAGCCCAATAATATTTTGAGTATTTTGTTATTTAGTTGGGTTTAATATTTTAATTAAGAGTTTTTTTATTTAGTGGGTCCATTAGGGTTTTAGTATTTGCTAGTATAAATAGAAACTCCAAGTTACGTGAGAGGCTCAAAGAAGCTCAAAGTTTAGGTGAGGCAGTTTAGGTGAGACTTGGGAATTTGCCCAAAGGATGCCTCTGGTGAAACCTAGTTAAGGTTAGTCAAAAAGATTGTTCTTGTGTGAGTTGTATTGGAGCGTCCATTAAAATTGTTATTATTCTTGTGAGCTGAGTTTATCAATTTAAATAAAGTTTCGTTTGTTTGGAATTTTTCTCCTCTCAAATCAAATTCAAAAGTTTCACTCTTACAATTGGTATCAAGAGCCAAGGTTACGTCCTGGATGGTGTGGAAATTTTGATTGGGGAGGAGAAGAGAAAAGAAGATTAGAGATGCAGTTTGTGCAGGAAATTTCCATCAATTTTGATGGGAAAAATTCGTTTCACGGGCTGCTTTGATGCAGAATTATCTGAAAGCGGTAGATCGTTGGGATGTTGTTGAGAAGGAATTTGTTATACCAACTGATATGGATTCTTTGACAGATGCGCATAAAAAAGAATTGGTAAGTTTTCGTTATAAAGATCGTTTGGCTCTTACCTTTATTCGAATGAATGTGAGTGTTGGATTGTCAGTTTTTTATGAGATTTATAATGTGAAGTCGTCAAAAGAGGCCTGAGATATTTTGATTCAAACCTATTCTGATCAAACTTGTGATATGGATGAAAAATTTGTTAATGGAAAGGAAAAAAATATTTGAGGAAGAAATCTCTCGATTATCAAGAATAGAGGTTGGAGATCTTGTTTTATGGGATTCTAGTTTTGATGCAAAGTTTACTGCTGAAGTCTTGAGATTGTCAAAAATTGAGTTTGAAGGTTTGTGGGATTTTGGTTTGGATGCAAAATTTTCTGCTGAAATTTTTAGATTGTCAAAAATTGATCTTGATGGTTTGTTTGCAAAAGCAGTTTTTGAAGATACTGTGGTTGATATAATTGCACATGTGGGTGAAAAAGAAAATTCAATTGATGATGAGTTGGTTGAAGTTTTTAGTTTGGATAAGGTTGAGACAGAAATTGTTGATTTTTTGGGGATGGAGAAAATTTTGAAGCATGGATTTACTAGTATGAAATTTTTTGATGAAGGGAAAAACATGAAAGAATTAGGAGCTGATTCCATTCATGATGAATAGGTGAACATGGATCAATTCTTTGAAACTAAGAAACAATTTGTCAAGTTTGAAGATGAAGTAATTCCTCGTGTGAAGATGAAGATCCAATTTGACTGTAAGAAGAAGATGCTGCATGATTTGACTATGGTGACAACAATAACATTGAAGATTCAGGCGATTGATGACATTGGTTCATGGATCATGAAGAGCTTGGTTTAAGGGAGGCTATGTTGGAGTTAAACCAATCCCAATAATATTTTGAGTATTTTGTTATTTAGTTGGGTTTAATATTTTAATTATGAGTTATTTTATTTAGTGGGTCTATTAGGGTTTTAGTATTTTCTAGTATAAATAGGGTCTTATGTTTAGGGTTTCAGGTGAGCCTCAAAGAAACTCCAAGTTATGTGAGAGGCTCAAAGAAGCTCTAAGTTTAGGTGAGACTTGGGAATTTGCCCAAAGGATACCTCTGGTGAAACCCAGTTAGGGTTAGTCAAAGAATTTGTTCTTGTGTGAGTTGTGTTGGAGCATCCATTAAAATTGTTATTGTTTCTGTTGAATTATGTTTTTCAAATTAAATAAAAAGTTGTGTGTGTTTTGGAATTTTTCTCCTCTCAATCAAAATTTAAAGTTTTTGCTCGTACGGGAAATCATAGCATGCCAAGGTGATATATTTTTTTTGGGTGTCCTTAAGTCGCCAATTATACAAAAAATTTTCCTAGATTTTCATAAACTTGTTGTGAATACAAAAAATAAAAAAAAACCCTTAATCTCAGAATTTGCTATGTAGAGATTACAAAGAAATTTAAAGTTTAATCTATTATAACAATTTTTTTTTTTAAAAAAAAACCCTTAATCTCAGATTTTGCTATGTAGAGATTACAAATAAGTTTAATCTAGTATAACAAATTAAAGGAGAATATTGTTATCATGTGAGGGAGAAATTATTAGGTGGGACGGACCCACCACGTCATCTATGAGACCAACCAATAGAATTTTGCCATGTCAAATTAACTCCTTAAATTAAGGCACGATTTTAGTCCAAGGTTTAGCCCCCTTTTAAAACAAATCCTATATAAAGGGTAAGTCCCCAAATTTGAGATTTTATTGGAATAGGGTTTTAGAAAATTGATGAGTTGTCTACATATCATTGGTTAGTCCCATAAATGACGTGGTGGGTCCGTCCCACCTAATAGTTTCTCCATGTGAGGATAAAAAAAGGTAATGTAATTATGTTATTACATAACAGATCTTTTATGTAAGGTTTGACTTGAGAAAAACCAATCTATACCTAATCCTTAAAATCGTCCCTGCTTTTGTTATAATTTGCTTGTTAAACTTCCTTGCTTTTGTTATGTTTTCTGTTGTTTCATGATTGAACCTGACTTGAGACTGATTCTGATTTTCCTCTTTTGTTGTCAATAAAGGGTTTATAGAGTATGTTTTGAGACTGATTCTTCGATTCTTTACAAGGAAGTCAGGGATACTAATATTGCTGGTCATACTTGGACCGTTAGTCATGTAGTACAGGATATTCAAAGTCTACTTATAAGTATTGATCTTATGGATATCAGGTTGATTCGTAGATGTGCTAATTCAGCAGCAGACTGGCTTGCTCGACAGTCTCGGATGTGGATGTGCTGTGTTGAGTAGTGGAGACATCAACCACCATCCTCACTTGTTAAAATCTGGAATAAAGATGGAGTTCCTTCTCCTCATTGATTTTGTTTTCTAGAAGAAGGTTTTATGTTTCTTCTAGTATTGTGTTGTAAGTACTGTTTAATTTTGATATAAAATCTCTTTCTTAATGCCAAAAAAGAACTTTGAAAATAGTTAAAATGTATGACAAAATTGGACAATCTCATTGGAGTCCAGCGAATCTCAAAATCAACATCCATTTCGCAGCAGACACTACGCCAAATCTAAATTTGGGTTTCTTTGGAGGATCTGAGAAGGGTTGAATTGGTTGACTCCTGAACCTGTTTGTGCTGAAAACCAAACAGCATAATGTAAGCAAAATTGGGATTATACATAACTAATCAATGGGGTGATGATACATCTATGGATAACAATATATCAATGGGTTGATGATAAATCTATGGATAGCAATAGAGGCATAATGAAAGCAAAATAGGGATTATACATAACTAATCAATGGGTTGATGGGCATTAATGGATTATACATACATAATTAATCAATGGGTTGATAGCAATAGAGGCTAACTATGACGACCGGTAGTGGTGGTTAGAAATAGCCAAAATGTTCAACATTAACTATCAGGATTAACCATCACGATTAAAGATGGTTAAGATTGGCAAGGTCAAGGTTAACCATTACGACCAAAAATGGCCAAAATAGTCAAGGTCAACCATCACGATGGATGGTGGCCAAAATTGGTCGAAATGGCTAAGGCTAATAAGCACGATTCAAGGTGGCCAAAATGACTAAGGTTAATTATCACAAGTGGCCAAAATGGCTAAGGTTAATTATCACGATCTAACATGATAAAAATTGGTCAAAATGACTAAGGCTAACAATCATGATTGATGGTGGCCAAAATGACCAAGGCTAACCATTGCGACTGATGGTGGTCAAAATAGTAAAGGCTTACCATCACGACCCAAGGTGGCCAAAATTGACCATAACAACCAATGCTAATCATGACCCAACAAGGTGGCCAAAATTATCCAAATGACCAAGACATCACGACCGATGGTGACCAAAATTGACCAAGACTAATAATCACAACCCAAAATAGCTAAAATGACAAGGCTAACCATCATAACTGATGGTGACAGTGACCAAAATTGGTCTAAATACCAATGTTAACTATCATGATATAATAGTCAAAATCGACTAAAATGACCAAAGATTAACCCATCACGACTTATATAATATATATAATATTATATAATATAATATAACTAGATATTATCCCCGCGCATTCGCGTCAGGTTTTTCTATTTATGATTGAAACTGAATAATTTCAGTTTTAAGTAAAATTTTATCATATGTAAAGCAATTAAGTTAAATGTAAAGAAATATTGTTACAATTCTAATATCTATTCAAATAATTATCTTATGGAAAAAAAATAAATGGAGTTTTACTTTGATTATAATTCAATGTTCTAAATATTATTTATAAATATTATTTGGAATTCCAAATATATATGATAATATATATTGGTTTTCTCCCAACCAATTAATTTTGGACAAATGTCAGAATGATATGAGGCAAATACTGAGCATACAATAGTTTAGGATAACTTTAATAGTAACGTATAGATATGATAAAATTGGCCTAAAAGCTTGTGGATGAAACAACAAACGCACATGATTTTTCTGTCAACCATTATTATAAGAGTTATTATATATATGACAAATTATACAATACACCGCCAGTGTAGTTTAGACTCCATAAGCGGGTTAAAAGATAGACAAATACCCCATTTCAGAATTTGGTTTATATATGATACACCGGCGGTGGAGTTTAATAGACTGTACAAGCGGGTCTTGAAGGGTGATATGTGTCCCTTAGGGACTAGATCGAAATATATAAAAATTAATTAATTAAGAAAATGGACATGTGTTAACTCTACAACCCGCTTGTGGAATCCAAAATTTACACCTCCGGTGTATCAAATAATTACCCTTCAGAATTAATTAAATTTTTAATATTTCAATCTAGTTACTAAGGGGACACATGTCATCCTTCTAGACCCGAACATGCAGTTTGCTAAACTCCACTGACGATGCATTTGATAATAACTCTTATTATAATCATTTGTCACAATCTTAAACTTCCTAATTTACCAATTAGACCTTAAACTTCTAAATTTACCAATTAGTCTTTGAACTTTTAATTTTGTCAATTTCACACCTAAATTTGTAAAAAATGGGCAAATTAAATTTTTTTGGACGGAAATTGATACATGTTTTATATGTATATTTTCGTCTAAAAAGGGCTAAATTGTCACCTTTTATAAGTTCATGTGTGCAATTGACAAATTTGAAAGCTTATATATAGAATAATTTATCCCTTTTTTTAAAGTTCAGTACGTACCATTAGGCCAATTTATTACTCTATTTCCATAAATAAAGAAGTTTTTTTAAAGGAAATAAATGCCAAGTATATATTCAAATTTTCATCACATATTTGTGAGTTTTATTTTCTATCATATTGCCAAGCCAATTTTATTACTTTATTCCCATTAATAAAGATTTTTTTTTCTTGGAAAGGAAATAAATGCCATGTATATATTCAATGTTACGTTTCATGACATACGAGAGGGATAGCTCACGCTGGCGCGTCGAGCATTTTGAAATTTGAATTGTTAAATGTTGCTTTTATATGAATTGTCTTCAGTTTGATGTAGTTTGGTGTTTTTAAAGCAACAGTTTGGTAATGCAAAGGAGTAGAAAAAGTTGAGTAGAAAATTTTTAATGCAATAAATTGATTAATATGAGCTATGTTCTACATTGAGTAAAATGTAAAGAGAAAGTCTTAGAATGAATTTGATTCTGTTGAATCATTCTAGTAAGTACATTGTTGCAAAGGCATAGACATTTTTGCTAAAAAACCGCTTCAAAGTTACATATGCTTAAACTGAAAAGACAAAATCCACAAACATTTACTATAATTTAGAAAGTAAATAACATAAACACCGAAATTGAAAACATAAAACTTGGAGTTGTGGCTTGCTTTCCTTTAGTACCCTGGTTACTTGCTGCTATTACCTAGTGGATTTGCTTTTAACCTGGTGCGACCTTATCGCCCCATTTTAGTCTTTTCTTACATGACTAATTACTAAAAAATCCTACTAATCCTAAGAGGGTTGTTTACAATTCAATGGCTTTGTATGTAATTTTAGAATTAGAATGCACTTAATAGTTTTTGCCACCATTTTTTCCCTTGCATTAATGTTT
>AWWV01012149.1:0-25608 GCA_001974805.1 Corchorus capsularis | reverse complement strand
GGCCTGTCATCATGAATGCACAATAATGGCAAGGGAAAACATTAAAACCGGGAACTTAAGTTTAAAACATTAATGTAAGGGAAAAAATGGTGGGAAAACTATTAATTGCATTCTAATTCTAAAATTACATACAAAGCCAATGAATTGTAAACAACCCACTTAGGAGTAGTAGGATTTTTTAGTAATTAGCCATGTGAAAAAAAGACCAAAATGGGGCGATAAAGTCGCACTAGGTTAAAAATTGAAAGGGCTTGTTAGTAAATTCCATAGGGGACAAAAATAATATTTAGTATATATTTGTGAGTTTTATTGTCTATCGTATTGCCAAGCCAATTTATTACTTTAGGTGAAAAGGAAATAAATGCCAAGTATATATTTAGGAAATAAATGCCAAGTATATATTTAATTTTTCATCACATATTTGTGAGTTTTATTTTCTATCATATTGAACGCTACCAAGTCTTTTTTTTTTTACCCGGGTTGTTAGCTCAACTGGTAGGTGTATCGTGCCTGGACCATGAAGTTTGGGTTCAAGTCTCATGGAATGTGAGTTTAGTTTGTAATTTGTGTATTTGGTAGGTAGATGGTTTATTTATGGTAGTTTCTTAGTTTGAGTTGATTTCTCATTTAGATGTTTGGGCATATAGAGATTTATTATGATTGTAGGGGTGTTCACCGGTCGGTCGAAACCGAAAAAACCGACCGACCGAGGTGTTAAATGGGTTAGTCAAAATGGTGTATTCGGTTATACGGGTTATTCGGTTTTAGTCTTGGTTTAAATGGTTTAATCGGGTCGGTGGCGGTTCCTAAGATGCAAAACCAAAACCGACCAAAAAACCGATCATCAAAACTACGTCGTTTTGATATATAATATATGATATATTTATTTTAGTTTTTAATTTTATTATATATAATATATATAATTCTGAATATATATAGGTTTGAAAATAAGGAAAAGTTAAGACTTTTTTTTTCTGTCTATTTCTCTCACTCTCTCTGTCTCTCTTAGGCCTGGTTTGACATTGCGTTTGGAGATAAAAAAAAGCTGCTTTTAACCCAAACGCAATACCAAATAAATCCTAGTTTGTGTCAAAAGCTGATTTTGAACGCAAAAGCCAAGCCAACCCGAGAAGTTAATTCTTAGGCGCTTTTGCGTTTCAAAAGTGCTTTTGGATATTAAATGACTAAAATCCCTAATTCCGTAATTTAAAAAAGCACTTCTCAAAAGCACTTTTTCCAAACCAACATTTTCTAAACTGCAATCTCAATACCAAACTAAGCCTTACTCTCCTCTCTCTCGACAACACCTTCTGTCTCTCCGATCTCAGAATTCTCTCTCTCCCCTCTCGAAAACTTGCCTCTCCTCTCTAGTCTCTCTCGACTTCTCCTTCCAATTCTCTCTCGGTCTCTCAAACTCTTACAATTTATTATTTTCTTCTTTTACAATTTTGATCTCTTATGCTTCCCTTTTTACCATATATCCCTAATTTGAAACCCTAATTGTGAATCCAATCTTGATTCCTTCCCCTGCTCTCGGCAATTTAATTTTGATTCAAGAAATTATAGTGTTTTTTAATTTTCTGATTAAATTTAAAATCATATTGTTGTTTTTGATTTCTTAATTTTCTGTTCTTGATTTCTTGATATCCTGATTTTCAAGAAATTATTAATTATAATATTGTTGAATTTCTGTACTAACCCTTCTCAAAGATTTGATGGAATGGCCTAGCCCACCCAAGAGCACTTATGTCATATGGGAACTCATGGTTGGAAAGTGGAAACAATCTTTATGGTTTTGATATTCGGTAGGAATAATAAGATCAAAGTTCAGGCTGGTTTTTGAGCCTAGTGATAAAGCCTCTTTTTTTTTTTTAAATCACTCACTGCTTCTTTGTTTAGGCTAGTTATCAGTTTTGTGCATTTGATCTACCTTTGGCAAATTACTTTAGTAGCATTTTTATGAACCATTGGCTGTGTGCAAATCACTTAAATTTGGTGCTGTTTCGACCCCATGTAAAAGGCCAAAAGGCTTCTGTTTTGACCCCAGATAAGGGTGAGTTCAACCTTTGAGAAGGTTGAAATAGGTAGTCTCTGCCATAATTGAGAAACCGCCCAAAACCGACCGAGACCGATCGAAACCGACAAAGTCGGTTTCTGTCGGTTTCCAATATCTATTCGGTCGGTTTCGGTTTCAATATTTATTCTTCAGTTATGTCGGTTAAGTTTTAAAATCGAACCGAGAAACCGAAACCGATCGTTTGAACACCCCTATCTGATTGTAATGAGATTTCAGATGTACTCACTCAAAAAAGTCTTTTTTTTTTAATTATTACAGAATTTTCTTTTCAATTAATTAAAGGCAGCAACATTGTTACCTGAATCGAGGTATGTCACATTACATGGTACGGGAACCGGAACGTGGTACTAGGTAGATTGAAAATTTGATGGTATGATGGGTATACTTCTTTGGTACAATATTTTGATTTGCAATACATTTTAAAACAATTTTAGGGTGGCTAATCATTTATATCATGTACTTTTTTGTAATTATAGAAAAATTTTCTAGAAATAATAAAGTTTAATTGGTTTACTTACATAAAAATTGAGACAGAAACACACAAAATGCTTATCTTTAGAATAATGCATTTAAATTTTTGTATTTGAGGTCAAATGTGATAAGAAAAGCAGTTGATAGACTTACTCTTATTTTCACCAAAAAAAAAAGACTTACTCTTATTGTATTTGTTTCAAATCTATGGTTTTTTTTAACTTAATTTATTCAATTTATATTTATAAATTTGGCACATCAATTTCATGGAACGAATCGAGATCTCGAAATTTTCGAAATGTAAATGTACCCAAATTCGAATCGACAATCCCGGTAATTATGGGCAGAAATTGATAATGACATGTTTTGTAAGGCAAAGTTTTTTTTTTTTGGGATAATTGGAAAGTTAATTTATTACTACTAAAATTTAAAAAATAATTGATATGTAATTGCGTATGCACACTGTTTCACATTACAAAGTGCATCATCATTTTCCAATTTCCAATATATAAAATTGATATATTAAAATGGAAATAATATCATTGACTTTTGTAGGCGGATTGGTTGGGCCAACCCTTCAATAATTAGATGAGAAAGCGAAGTAAAAAGCTTTTTATTTAACCAATTGCTAATTAATTAAGTTTCGTACTGGAATTTCGGGGCTAGAATTGGTCTGCTATCTATATCAACGTTCAAATCTCAAGCAAGTCACCTAAGGAAATTGGAGAATTAGATGAGATTAAGATTAAGTAATGGAAAATGATTCACTCTCATGATTCAATCATAATTATTATTATTATTCTAATAATTATAATGCAATTGCATCGAAATCTATATGCAATTGTGAATGTGCTCACTGATTCTGCAGCAAATACAAGCTAATCATGTAACAAAAAAAAAAAAAATACAGACTAATTAATCCTACTGTTGTTTAACCCCTTAAACTTTTCCTTTTCTATGGTAATTGCTCCTTTGGCATCAAAGTGATCATAGGAAGAAACCTTTTGATATAGTATTCAGGTAGGCTGCTTCTTCTCCTTCTTCCTACTTTTTTTTTCATTCTTTTAAGAAATGGTGTATATTTTGGCACGAATTTTATGTTGTCTGTTTTCTCTTTTTGCCGGTGCGCTTAGTTTCTTGCTCTGTTTCAAATAAACAATTTCGTGCAAATCCGGAGAAAAAAAGATGGAAATTGTGAGCTCTATTGTGGGAAAAGCGATTGAGTACGCAGTTGATCCCATCAAGCGACAATTAGGATACTTGTTCAACTATAAGAGCAAGTTCCAAAACCTCAAGGATCAACGTCAAGAACTCAAGGATGCAATGGAACTAGTTAAGGCATCCGTTAATGAGGCAAAAGGGCAGGGCTATAAGATTTTCAACCATGTGGATGGATGGTTGTCTGAGGTCGAAAGCAAGATATCCGACGAGTCTGCAACGCATTTGGAGGAGTATGAGAAGGAAGCAAAGCAAAAATGTTTAGTTGGCCTATGTCCGAATTTAAGATCTCGTTACTGGCTCAGCAAGAAAGCAGAGGAGGAGACCAACGCCATTGTTAAACTGTTGCAAAAAGCAGAGAAGTTTACGATGGTTTCCTACCGCCTTAATCCAGAAGGGACGGCTACTCGACCTGTCAAAGACTTCCAGGACTTTGAGTCAAGACGGGTTGCTTTTGATGAGGTCATGGCGGCACTAAGAGATTCTAATGTGAGCATATTTGGGGTCTGCGGCATGGCTGGTGTGGGTAAAACCACCCTAGTCAAACAAGTTGCTTGTCAAGCCAAGGAGGAAAACATGTTTGATGCAGTGATCATGGCAGCTGTAACCCAGACTTTTGAGATCAAGAAAATTCAAGATCAATTAGGAGATGAATTGGGTTTGAAGTTTGATGAGCAAAGCGACTCTGGAAGAGCCAATCGACTACACCAAAGGTTAAAGAGAGAGAAGAAGGTTCTTGTTATTCTTGATGATATTTGGGTGACATTGAACTTGGAGGCAATTGGAATCCCTTGTTTTGGAGCTGGACATGAAGGATGCAAGATCTTGATGACATCTAGAGACTTCAATGTTTTATCCTCGATGGGTTCACAAAAAAATATCCCAATTAACATTTTGGGTGAAGAAGAAGCATGGAAATTGTTTAAGGATATGGCTGGTGATATAGCTCTAAGACCCGACTTGCATTTTACAGCACTTGAAGTGACCAAGAAATGCGCGGGATTGCCGTTGGCCATTGTAACAGTTGGGAGGTCTATGAGAAACAAAAAGCATTTGTTTGAATGGGAAAATGCTTTGGAAGATCTAAGAAGGCCTTCTCAGAGGAACTTCCAAGGGATACCGGCATATGCCTATTTTGCAATAGAGTTGAGTTTCAAGAACTTAGCTGATGAAGAACATCAACTAACTTTCCTACTCTGTAGCATAATGGGTCAAAATGCTGCCATCCAGGACTTGCTGAAATATGGTATGGGTTTGGGTATATTCCAAGGTGTTCACAATGTCAAGAAAACTCGAGACAGAGTCTCAACACTGGTTAGCAATCTAAAAAACTCTTATTTGTTACTTGATTGTTCTGATCCTGATTGTTTTGACATGCATGATGTTGTTCGTGATGTTGCCATATCCATTGCTTCAAGAGATAGGCATTGGCTTATACTAGGAAAGGATGATGAATTCAATGAGTGGTCAGATGAGGAAACAATGAAAGATTGCAGCCTAATTACTTTACAGGAGGTTGTTGATCATGAGTTACAATGTCCAAACCTTACCTTTTTGTCTATGGGTGGTGAAGATGAAACTTTCTCTTTTTTTGATGATGAGGATTTTTGTCTAAAAATTCCAAACAGTTTTTTTAAAGGGCTGCCAAAACTCAAAGTATTAAATCTTTTTAAAATGCCCCTTCTATCCTTGCCTACCTCAATTGATTCTCTAACCATTCTTCGCACATTGCAACTGTGTGGTTGTCCATTAGAAGACATAACCATCATTGGGAAGCTGAAAAATTTAGAGATCCTCGACCTCCATAAATCTAAAATTGAAATGCTGCCATGTGAAATAGGAGAATTGAGCAAGTTAAAGTTGCTAGAATTGAGTTCTTGTTACCAACTTAAGATAATATCACCAAATGTCCTATCATGTTTTTCCAAATTAGAAGAATTATACCTTCAGGATAGCTTTTGTGGATGGGAAATTGATGAGGGACGTGATGACAAGCCAAGAAGGAATGCTAGCCTTGTTGAGTTGCAGTCTCTGTCTCATTTGACCACTTTGGTAGCTCATATTCCTGAGGAACAAGCTATCTCAAAAGATATCACGTTTTTTGGAAAGCTGGAAAGATATACGATTTCCATTGGAGAAAGTAGATGGTCTGGGAATCATAAGTTTGGAACCACAAGAAATTTAAAGCTCAACTTGGAGCCAAGTATTGATTTGAATGATGGGGTTAAGACGCTTGTGAAGAAGGCTGACAATTTATGTCTAGAAGGAGGGGGAGATGTCACCTTGAGCTTACTTTTGGATCTACAAAGGGAAGGTTTTCAAGGTCATAAGAATTTTAGCATCTACGAAATGTCGAAGATTAAATATTTGATCAACCCCATGAATATAATAGTCTTTCCTGTTTTAGAGTCATTGACGCTTGAAATGTTGAGGGATTTGGAGACAATGTGTTATGGTCAACTCAAAGCTGGATGTTTCGGTCAACTAAGAGTCATAAGAGTTTGGCAGTGTCATACATTGAAGAACTTGTTCTCATTCTCTATAGTCAAGGAGCTCCGCCAACTTCAAGAAATTGAAATAACTGATTGTAAGAACATTACATGTTTAATTAAAGAAAAGGGAGAGGAAGAGATTGGTGATGAGGAAGTAACTGATATTTTAAAATTCAGTCAATTGCACTCCTTGAGTTTATCTACCCTGCCAAGATTGAGTGGCATGTGTTGCTCAAAATTAAATCCCTCATCACCCTTCAACCAAAAGGTATAATTTATGTTTAATTTTCCTTGTTTTGGAAATCATCATTGTAGTTCTTACTTAATATATAAACTTTAAATAATACTAACATTATGGAATTGTTCATTGTCAAACATGATTTCTGTAAATGCAGGCATTATTCCCTGAGTTAAAGGAGTTGAAATTAAGCTCAATTGCCGTTGAAAAACTATGGGATGCTCATCAGTATCAAGTAATGCCTTTTGGTGTTGAAAATTTAACAACTTTGTCTCTTCGTTTATGCAATAATTTGAAGTATGTGTTCTCTTCCTCGATGGTGAAAGGCTTTGTGCGACTAAAAACACTTGAGGTTGGCTCATGTAGTGACATACAAGTAATAGTAGTCAAGGAAGATAGGAGTAGCACCGTGGTGTTCCCTGAACTACGCCAACTGACTCTCACGAATCTTCCCAAACTCAAAAGCTTTTATTCTATTTTGAGTGGATTTGATGAAGCAAGCAACAACATCATCTCAATAGAGAATCTCCCGACACATGAAAACCGATATCTATTCGACAACAAGGTAATAGATTAAATTTTATCTCTAATATATTATACAATGACAAATTATACAATACACCATCCAGTAGGGCTGGACAAAAACCAATCGAACCGACTTGAAATGGTGCAAACAGTGCGGTGTAAACGGTGCAGTCGGTTTAGTCGGTTTTGAGGCAGCGGTGCAAATGGTTTTTCGGGGTCGGTGGCGGTTTACTAGTTAGTGAACCGACACCGATCGAAAACCGACATTTTTTATATATATATAGTAATTTTTATTATTATTATATATATATATGAAATAAAATATAGTTTTAGTTTATAATTATTTATATATATATGATTATTACTTTATTAGTTATAATAAACTAATAATCTACCTTATTATAACTAATATATATGATGATTAAACTAATAATCTAACTTTAATTTTTTTAAAAAAACTAATAATCTACATAAATCGAAAAACTGAACCGAAAACCGACAAAAAACCGACAAATCGAACTTATCGGTTTCATTGAGATTTCGGTCGGTTGTCGGTTATACATATACCAAAATAAAAACCGAACCGGAAAAACCGACACCGACCGACACCGAAAAATGAGCAGCCCTACCATCCAGATGGATTCGCTGAGCTATTCGTTGAACCAACTTCGCTATTTAGCCGGGATCAGTGGAGTTTAGCAGACTACACAAGCGGGTCCTGAAGGGTGACATGTGTCCTCTAGGGACTAGATTGAAATATTTAAAACTTAATTAATTAAAAAAATGGACATGTGTCAACTTCACAACCCGCTTGTGGAGTCCAAAATTTACACCGCCAGTGTATCAAATAATTACCCATGGAAAATTAACCAAATAGGATTCACTATGGACAATTATACATCATTATAATATTTTATGCTTTTGTGAATTGTGCAGTCAATGTTCCCAAATCTGGAAGAACTCACTTTGGTTTGGCATAATATCGGGATTAAAGATATTTCGCATGTCAGCGAGGCACAACTTCTTGCTTCCCATCATTTTTGCAACCTAAAAGTTGTGCGACTTGTAAATTTCTTTGAAAAATTACTTCCAGCAGCTTTGTCCCAATTTTTAATGTCCTCACACAATCTCGAATGCCTCTACATACATGAAGCTCCCTTTAAAGACTTGGTCAAAAGTGAAGGAGTAGGTGGTGAAGTATTCCAAAAGCCAAGGATTTTAATTGTGTCAAATTGTTTAAAATCAGGCAATACTCTAGTTCCATCCTCGGTGTCTTTCCGAAATCTGGTGACTCTGGAGGTATATAGCTGTAATGGAATCAAGAAGTTAATTACACCTTCAACAGCCAAAAGCCTAGTGCAGCTCCAAGAAATGATAATTAGTGATTGCTCAAACTTAAAAGAATTAATGCAAGGTGGGCATGGTGGAGATGGTGAAGTGACAGATGAAAATGAAACTATCTGTTTCCCCCAACTCAAGATGCTGGAGCTTAACTACTTAGGAGAGCTCAAAAGCTTCTGCTCATCAGAGAATTATAATTTTCAATTTCCATCCTTAACAACTGTAACTGTGTACAATTGCCCAAGGATGGAAATGTTCTCTCAGGGAGACTCATACGCATCAAACGTGTGCAAAGTAGAATGTTTTGATGGCACTAAGAGCGTTGTTAAGGAGCTTTTGTCAGGCAGCCTAAACAACACCATAAGCTTTTGTCAAGCAGCTTTAAGAGCACCGTTAGGAGAGTGTTCCACACATAACAGCTGGTATGTTACTCAAAATTCCTCTTATACGTTTTCTTACAATTTCGATGAATTTTACTAATTTATTTTTTTGGATAAATATGTATATTCATCGAGTAACAAGAAAAAGAACTGCTAAAAAAAAAAACAAGGATGCTTTGGGCAAATTTGATGGAGACTCCCCAGACACAATAATTTGATTAACCCTAAATTTCAATATAGACATCCTTTTGACAAATTTCCAAGTCTCACACACAACCGTTATGAGCCTCATCTGACCAGAAGGTTCTCTTAGCCTCATCTAAAACCCTAGACATAACACACTATCTATACTATAAAAAATACTAAAATCTTAATAGATCTCACTAACTTAAATAACTCTTAATTAAAGTATTAAATCCAAATAAATAAATAAATAAATAAATAAATACTGGAAATATTATTGGAGTTTGTTTAACTCCAACACTATCCAATGAAATCATCCCAATCCTATTATTTTATAGTTAGAATTGCTCACCTCATTCTTATGATCATGATTATATATCCAATGAAAGTTCAAAATAAAATGTCCTCGTATCCTACGTACTACAGCTCTACTTTTGATAAATTCGATTGGCCATTAGACTAAGCATACCAAGAATTCCTTCAGGTCATATTTGCTTAATTAACTGAGATTTCTTTACTTTTAGCATTCTTTATTCTTTATGTAACTGTATATTCATGGATATATTTTTTGGACAGATCGTAAAGACAACAGCAATTTAACTGCTTTTGGGGATAAAATTTGACATTTTGTGCAAAAATAAAAACTCCTCAAGTCGCTAATTTTTCCACACCTAGAATTTCATTGAGATTTTCGTAAACTTGTTTTTAATACCAATAAAAAAAAAAGCTCCTTAATCTTATTTTTTTTATAAGTAAATAATTTTATTTATCGCTACTCAGTACAAGGGACAGATGCTGAGTCTTCTGCGAAAAGAGTCTAGAATTCCTCTCGCTCCAGATAAAGTAACAATAAGCATTCCACGCAATCTTAATCTTAGATTTTGCTATGTAGAGATTACAAAGAAATTTAATCTTGTAGGAGCAAAAACTTTTGAATTTTGATTGAGAGGAGAAAAATACCAAAACACACGAAACTTTTTTTGTTTAATTTGATAAAACTCAACTCACAAGAACAAGAACAATTTCGATGGAGGCTCTAGCACACAAACACAATTTTCTTGACCAACCCTAACTGGTTTAACTAGAGGCATCCTTTGGGTAAATTCCCAAGACTCACACACAACCTTTAACCTGGAGCTTCTTTGAGCCTCACTTAAAACCCTAGACAAAACATCCTATTTATACTAGAAAATACTAAAACCCTAATGGACCCACTAAATAAAATAACTCTTAATTAAAATATTAAACCTAACTAATTAACAAAATACCCAAAATATTAATGGGCTTGATTTAACTCCAACATAGCCTCCCTTAAACCAAGCTCTTCATGATCCATGAACCAATGCCATCAATCGCCAGAACCTTCAATGCAATTGTTGTTGCTGTAGTCGAATCATGCAACATCTTCTTCTTACAATCAAATTGGATCTTCATCTTCACACGAGGAACTACTTCATCTTCAAACTTGTCAAAGTGTTTCTTAGTTTCAAAGAATTGATCCATGCTCACCCATTCATCATGAAAGAAATCAGCACCAAATTCTTTCATGTTTTTCTATTCACCAAAAACTTCCATAACAACATATTCAGACTTAAAAATTTTCTCAATCCCTAAAAAATCAATGATTTTTGTTTCAACCTGATCCAAAGTAAAAACTTCAACCAACTCATCATCAATTGAATTTTCTTCTTGACCCACATGTGCAATTATATCAATCACGGTATCTTCAAAAACTGCTTTTGTAAACAAACCATCAAGGTCAATTTTTGACCATCTCAAGACTTCAGCAGGAAATTTCGCATCCAAACCAGAATCCCACAAACCTTCAAAGTCAACAATCTAAAAATTTCAGCAGAAAATTTTGCATCAAAACTAGTATCCCACAAACCAAGATCTTCAACCTCGATTTTTTATAATCGAGAAATTTCTTCCTCAAATATTTTTTCCTTCTCATCAACAAATTTTTCATCCATATCACAAGTTTGATCAGAATATGTTTGAATCAAAATATCCTAGGCCTCTTTTGACGACTTCGCATTATAAATCTCATAAAAAACTGACAATCCAACACTCACATTCATTCGAATAAAGGTAAGAGTCAAACGATCTTTATAACGAAAACTTACCAATTCTTCTTTCTGCGCATCTGTCAAAGAATCCATATCAGCTGATATAACAAATCCCTTCTCAACAACATCCCAACGATCTACCGCTTTCAGATAATTCTGCATCATAGCAACCCATTCGTGAAACGAATTTTTCCCATCAAAGTTGATGGAGATTCCCTGCACAAACTGCATCTATAATTTCTTTTCTCTTCTCCTCCCCAATCAAAATCTCCACACCACCCAGGACGTAACCTTGGCTCTTGATACCAATTGTAGAAGTAAAACTTTTGAATTTGATTGAGAGGAGAAAAAACAACACCAAACGAAACCTTTTATTGAATTGAAAAAACTCACTCAACAATAACAAGAATAATTTTAATGGAGACTCCAATACACAAACACAATTTTCTTGACTAACCCTAACTGGGTTTCAACAGAGACATCCTTTGGGCAAATTCCTAAGTCTCACACACAACACATAACCTGGAGCTTCTTTGAGTCTCACTTAAAACCCTAGACAAAACTTCCTATTTATACTAGAAAATACTAAAACCCTAATGGACCCACTAAATAAAATAACTCTTAATTAAAATATTAAACCTAACTAATTAACAAAATACCCAAAATATTAATGGGCTTGGTTTAACTCCAACAAATCTAGTACACCAAATTAAAAGGAGAATATTGTTATCATGTGAGGAAAAAAAAGTAATGTAATTATGGAGAAATTATCACATGGACTGGGTCCACCACGTCATCCATGGTCCCATCAATAAGATTTTGACAAGTCAGATTTTTTTCCTATAATTTCTAAGACCCTAGCCAATTAATGTCCTAAATTTGAGGATTTACCCTGTAAATCTCATCTGATGAAACTTGAGGCTAAACTTGGTGCTAAATTAGTGCCTAAATTTTAGGAAGAAATTTGACTTGTCACAATCTCATTGGTCGGGACCATGGATGACGTGGTGGACCTGATCCATCTAATAATTTCTCGTAATTATGTTATTAATTACATTACAGATTTTTTAGGTAAGGTTTGATTTGAGAAAAAACCAATATTCTATACCTATTCCTTAAAATTGTCCCTGCTTTTTTTATAATTTCTGTGTCTTACTTCTTGCTTTTGTTATGTTTTCTGTTGTTTCATAATTGAAACCTGACTTGAGGTTGTTTGATTCTTAGGTTCTCCAGAGCGCCATCTTTCTGTTGAATCTTCCAGGCGAGCAGAGCTTGAGAAGAAGAAGCACAAACTCAAGTGTCTCCTTGAGTCTCCCAATTTTTTCTTCACGGTAATTTATTATTTTTCAACCCTTTGATCTCCATAATTTCTCTACTTCCATATATAAACACTGGTTGGGATTAACTTTGTTCATTTTCTGCTCTGTTATAAAAAGGATGTCAAGTGCCAAGGTTGCTTCAACGTGTAAGTTGTTACATCATTATTGTCTGAAATTTGTCTTTGGTTTGGATCCTTCAAAACTCTGTCTTTTAGGAATTTTGTAGGGAATTCATTTGATTCTTACCTTGTTGTCTTGACTCTTTGTTTGCAGAACAACTATGTTCAACCACTCTCAAACTGTGGTGGTCTGCGGGAACTGCCAGATTGTTATTTGCCAGCCGACTGGAGGTATAGAGCTAGACTCACCGAATTATCGATGCTCTTTCAGCTGGAAGAAGGGTGATAGAATTTCTATGAATTATTCAAAAGATTCACTTTCAATGAATGTTTCAAATGTTCATCCCTTTTTGTTCATATATAAGTTAAATTTTTGTACTACATTTTAAGGAATTGATTCTAAAGTATATGGTTCCCTTTATATATGGTGTATAATCAAAGCATGCTCTTTTAATGTAGTGGATGGATTTTGATTCAATGAATGTTCCTTTTCATTTGCATATTATATGATTTGTTTGTAGATATTAGAATTGAGATACTTTCATGCATCAAATTGAATCTTAATTAATGTCTAGATGATGCTTCAATGTGGGGAATTTCACCTTTGGTCTTAAATTTGCTGCTTAATTTCATTGTTCTTGCTATTGGTGGTGGGCTTTGGGAGATGGCACAACTTTGATCAAAGGCTTAAACGATGTGGGATTCAATAAAGCTTAAACGATGTGTAGTCTCATCATCTCTTGGGTTCTCTCACATGACAGTAACATATATGAATGAATGAATATTAGTATGAACAAAAATTGAACTTTGAAGTTGCCTTAACTTCATTACTTCATTCGTTTTGATTCTTCAATAAGCCTTCTAAAACAGAGTTATGGATATCAACACCAAAATTTGAAACAGAGTACTTCAATTACTCACGAAAATTCTCACCATAAATCACTTTCATGAAGCAAAGTTCCGATTAATTGCAGTACGTATGCAACATTACAAAATCTATAGAGATTTTATAATGCTTTTGAACAGACTTAATTTGTACACAGCGTATGTACCGGGGGCTTAATTTGGGTGATCTTGTGTTTCTAGTAATTAAAGACATTGTTATAGGTGAGTGATCAAGAAAAAATTCATGCATACTACAATGATTAATTAATGCATATATATGTGAAATGAATCATAAAATAGTTTAGTTTGGAGCTTGGGGAAAAATCTTCAATTTTGTTTGGATATATTCTATCATAATCTCACCAATATTATTGCTTAGAAGTCGATCGGAACATTCTAATTAATATTGTGCAATGTACCCGATTCAATTTTCTTTGCTTAACTTGCTTCAAGAGTATGCATTACTTGTCGACAGATTCATAGCGGCTTATTGCTCAAAAAGGCCCCTGAACTTATACAAAACGGCCAAATAAGTTCTTGAACTCTAATTGCAGCCAAATAAGCCCCTGAACTCTTTAAAAAGGCCAAATAAGCTCTTTTCTGATACTAAATGCTGAAATAAGGACTAAACGTTTCAAGATGTTCTCAAATAAGGATCAAAATACACAATTCCAACAAATTAAAACACATAATTAATATTTTTTTTACAAATTGGATACAATATAAGTTAATACTAGTGTGTGAGATATATATAAACTGAAAAACGTACGATAATTTTATATCATATTACGTTTAATGAATTTATTTTGATTAATAGTTTTTTATTTTTAATTAACACGATAATATCATTTTTCTATCAAATTTAACGTGTACACATGAGAAACATTTGTTTTCATTTAAGAATTCTCTAATTTATAAAAATTTGTTAAGTATGTGTTTTAATTTGTTGGAATTGTGTATGTTGATCCTTATTTGAGAAAATCTTGAAATGTTTAGTCCTTATTTCAGCATTTAGCCATCAGAAAAGGGCTTATTTGGCCTTTTTAAAGAGTTCAGGGGCTTATTTGGCTGCAATTAGAGTTCAGGGGCTTATTTGGCCGTTTTGTGTAAGTTCAGGGGCCTTTTTGAGCAATAAGCCGATTCATAGCTGGCTGTTACTACAAGATCAACTTGTCATGTTTTTAATTCTGACCAATTTAATGATCAAATCTGTGTGTGCAGGCCATATACTTTCTGATTTCTAGCATTAGACAAAATAAGTGAATTCTGAAAATGTAGACGGTATAAGGACCAAGATCTTATCCTCAAGGAAAATTATGTATAGAATGATTGCATATATGTGAAAAGAATCTTTATCATGAGTTTGATAGTATAGAACTGAAATCAACCAATGATTATAGTATTTGATTTGGTTAATTTTGGAGTATGATCTCTTATAAGAAAGTATAATAAATGAAGAGTGTTGGTAAAATTTCAACTCTAATATATATGTACATGTGCAGGTTGTGAATTTCTTGCTTACTACTACTTGAGTGGAATTGAATTCTTCAAATCCAAATGGCGCTACACCACTAGATGATCTTTTATCCCAAAATGGAAGAGATTTCAAAGATATGGAGATTGCTGCATTGCTTCAAAGTGCAGGAGCTGTAAGTGTGCTCTGTCAGAGGATGGAATTAGTGGTTTGGTTTTAATGGATGGTTATTTGGATACACCAATTTTAGACTCTACAAGAGAATGTTGGTTTGATCTGGCTACTTTCGCTCAATCTTCTTCGATCAATGTATTCAAAACTATCTATCTATTTATACTATGGGTGCATGATTACTGATTATATGATACACCGGCGGTGCAAATTTTGGATTCCACAAACGGTTTGTGGAGTTGACACATGTCCATTTTTTTGAATTAATTAAGTTTTAAATATTTTACATGTTCATCAATTAAAATCAATTTGACAAACTCATAATTCGGTCTAAATTGAATTTTTTTAATTAATTTTGAAATAATAAAATTATACCAAATTTTAATAATGGAAATTTAGGACCAAAGACAAAGCAAAATTAAATAGGACGTTAGAAACAAAAAGCCAAATTGGCTTTCTCATAATTTAGTACATGCATTATATAATTAAGATTAAAAAATAATGAAATAATTAAAATATTATATTTAGGTTCAATTAGCTCTGAAATCAAGGAGTTAAAGGTACAAACAAGGATCTGAAATAAGTAAACTAAATATTTACTACAATCGATAGAAAATCAATCATTTAATAAGTCTTTGAATTCCTTTAATAGTATACCATAAATAGAAAAAAAGGCTAACACTAATACTACACAATAAAAGAATGCATTTAAAGACAATAATTAACTTCTCCCACCATGGTATTATAGTATAGCCACCATTGTTTTTTGTTGGAAGCCTTTCTATATCCATTAATCTTGCAGAGGCACCCTCCTAATTCATATACTTGCTCGCAACGATTATAGCCCGATGACATTACTTCCAGAAGAGACAACGTACAGTATTCCTCGAGTGTGAAATCAAAAGCAACAACAACATTGTTTCCAAGCAACCAATGTAAAGCATTGTTAACAAGAACCCCATACCGAAGACGTTTCTCGGCGGGCCAATACAAAGGATATGGGACTTTACCGTCAATACTTTTCCAGGAATCAGAATTCAAGCTGTAAACCTTAGTTTTAGAGAGTGAAACCTCCACTAACTTGTAGTCATCAGAAATGGGATCATACCCAAATCCATAAATCTTACGCAAGATATCATCATAAGGAATCTCCATAGGCAAATACCGATGCACTGTTGTGGATGGGTTCAAGAGACAAATCTTAAACATGTTGTCGTCATCATCTTTCTTGGTTTCTTTTCTACATACAAAAGCTAACATTAAGCCGTTGCAACAACCCAAAATTTCACAACCCCTAAGTGCATTATGAAAAGGAATCCTATACTCAGTGCCTTTTTTGGGTTTTTTTGTATAACTGATCACTGTTTTTGTGAAACGATATTGCAAACTTGAAGGCGGGAGACGTCACCGAAATACAGCGGAGGCTCGTCTCTTCCCTGCTAATAATAACCATCTGGCGAGCGGGTTTGATTTTGAGGAGAAATTATTAGGTGGACGGACCCACCACGTCATCCATGTGACTAACCAATGAAATCTTACCATGTCAAATGACTTTCTTAAATTTAGGCACGATTTTAGTCCAAGGTTTAGCCCATTTTTAAAATAAATCCTCTATAAAGGGTAAGTCCTCAAATTTGAGATATTATTGGGATAGAGTTTTAGAAAATTGATGAATTGTCTTGATATCATTGGTTGGTCCCATAGATGACGTGGTGAGTCCGTCCCACCTAATAAATTCTCGATTTTGAGGGAGTGAGAAAGATGCTGATTGATGAAATTAGGGCTGTCGATTAAAGAGCAATATTCCTTCGGAAGACACCTAAACCGGCACAAATCGTGGACCTCACAGCGGCAGAATATATCCATCATCATATCTTGCGGGAGGCTCGACATGTTTTCTCTGTGTTTTAAGTTTAGGGTTTGTCGAGTGTCACAACTCATAACTAGAAGAAGAATCAAGAGGGAGAGACGAGATCTCACAGAAGAATGGGGATCCGCTATCTGGGGAAGGAGAGAATTTGTATTTTGTATATTATCCAATCAAAGGTTAATTCAATATTCTGACTAGCCATTTTTTTGCTACATTCTGACTAGCCGTTAGGGACTACCATTACATAAAAGGATATTGGGCTAACATATAATTGACTACCATTTTTTTTTTCAGAATGTTATGCAAAATAGTTTTGCAATGAAATTGGCTGAAGATCAAAAGGTTAGGTTCTTAATTAATCTTTATTAGTTTTATTTAATTTAATGTTGACAAAATTGATGTAATGAAATTGGTGGCACTATAGCAGGCATTAGGAGTTGAAATTAAGAAACTGAGAGGGTCACTTGAAGAAGTTAAGAGCATGGGAGACAACGATAGAAGTGGAAGATTTAGAAGCAATAAATCAAGCTCTTATGTAAGTCTTCTTCCTTGATATCTTTTACAGCTACCCATCTTAGTATTCGCGCTCAACTCACTTGTTCTGAGCATCGAGTTTTCTATCTGGATGCCAGGCCATTATGTATGTTCTATGCTTCGTATGAAAGCTTTTGTGGATGTTAAGCTTTTGAGCAAATCTTACAGCATAAATTGAATCCTTTGAAGGTATGCCTTGCTTCTGTCGGATATTATGTATGTATGATGGGGTTGCTAGGAGCTTTGATGAGCAAGGGGATCTTGATGAATTTGACACTGCATTAATATTAATGAACAAAATGTCGATCACCCCAAAGAACGCCTATTTTTTTTTTGCTACTCATGAACGTGATATTGAAATGGACTACATAATAGGAGGTAGTCCTCTCCTTTCCCATAATCCCACCCCGTCCATCCCAGGTTTCGAACCCGGGACTCCCACAAGAAATCCCAAGCTCTTAACCATGAATGTGTAAAAGAGGAATCTCTTTTACAGGTTTGAGACGGAAGTGTTCCAAGATCTTAGTATGGAAATACAACGTTTTCAACATAAACTTAGTGAAGCTGTCAATAGTGTGTGGATTAGAGAAGCGAAAATCAATATCGAAATTAAACAATGAAGCAAAGAGATAGCGCCACCTGGTTGATAAAATAGAGGTACAGACTGCTACATCGGTGGGAAGCAGCGACAATATTCGACAACGAATGTCATCCGGCAAGTTACTGATCTTATCGGTACCGCCACTTTTTTTTGCTTGCTTTGCCATGGAGGCATATAGTAAACCTAGAAAACAATTACTATTCCTCTTCTCCTGCTATTTGGTTAGTATTAGGAAGTCCATAACTGATAACCCATGATTAACTCTAGAAAATACAATTTCTTTAGGGACTAGATTGAAATATTTAAACCTTAATTAATTCAAAAAATGACATGTGTCAACTCCACAACCCGCTTGTTGAGCCCAAAATTTACATCGCCGGTGTATCAAATAATTACCCATATAAAAATACAAAAACTTTTACTTGATATCTATCTATTGCTTATGAGTTTCTTTTGACAAACTGTTACTTGATGTATTGACTTCGATTATGTATACCTAAGTCTCAAAAATTCCTGCGTGTGTATTTTCAATTACATATGCAACATTCTGTTTATGTATTAACTCGATTTATGTATGCATTACTATCATATATTCTCTTTGTTCCTTTTTAATTGTTCCAACTTTTTATTTCTTTTTAATCGTTTCTCTCTATTAAAATGACATATTTGTCCTGCTTTGAAACCATAAAACTCATTAAATATGATAGTTGACAAGAGTAAATTATACCAATTAAGTGTAGGGCAATGTGGTAAAATAAAGTAAATTTTGTATAAAATTTAACGAAATAACTACATTTCGAATTTCTAATACAAATAAAGTAGTTAAAAGAGACAATTAAAAAGGATAGAGGGAGTATATTGATGCTATATTCTACATTACATATATATACAACATTCTATTTAAGTGAATTAAATTTAATATCACAATAATTTTTTTGTATGCACGGTGAAGCGCTCGGGCAAAAACCTAGTAATTATAATTATGCACTTGTATTTTCATCCATTTAACGCTCTCGTACTTACATTCATGATTCTTTTCAGGCCATTTCTCGTTTAGGTTTTCTAGACCCATTTTCGACCCATTAATTTCTTAACGTATTGGGCTTGCTATTTACATTGGTGTAGTTATTGAACCATGCTTTATTGCTTAATTTGAAATAGGACAGTCAGAAAGAATAAGTGGGAAAAGAAAAAGACCATGAAAGAATTATTATGCTAGTAACTTTGTATTCCAAAATCATATTTACATGGTTGGTAGTGTTTGCACAACATTTCTTTAATTAATTGCAGCTGTTTATACTTTGATATTTAGTTTTATGATGATTTATGTTACCTTGTTTGGAAAATATATATGTTACTCTGGTTGATGCCATAGGAAAATGATTGAGATTTGCTCAGACTTGATACAAATGTTTATGATGGTAGGAAAGGAAAGGCAATCTCTCAATCTCTTAATATATTCAATTGAAGAGTTTTTGTTTGGTTAACTTGATGGAATTTGTTCTTGTACTTATAAAGGTAATTAGGTTGGCTGATTTAATTAGCATGTTGATTATTAGTTTATGCTTAATGTCTGTGGTACTGTTGTTACTCTCTTGCACACAGTATCTTAAAATCCTCCAAGCAAATCCTATTTCTCAAATGTTTTAACTCTTCGTCCTGTTTTATATACTGGTTTAGATTGTCTAAGATCTATATAGATATCATTTAGCGTTTTTACCATTACTTCCATTTAGTGCTCGAGTCAACTGCATTGTACGCTCCTCCATAATAGCATTAGATTTCTCCATAAAAACTATTCTCTCACTTGCTTTCTGATCGTTGGACTTAATCAACTTCATAAGCTCAAGAAAGTAACGAGGAGGAGCAGCCTCATTGCCGTCATCACTCATGGCTGCTCACGGCGGTGCTTTCTGCCGTAACTTACCTTTTGTGATCGTTCCTCCCCAGTGGAGTCACCAAAATGTAAACAAGGATTCTTGGATGTAGAGTGAGGCAACATCACAAACAGATAAGGATCCACAGGAGATGGCAGGGAGGAAGGTCGGAGCAGTTCCTTGAGGGTGAGTGCGCGGTGGCAGGCGGTGTTTTATGGTGGTCGTCTATGGTGTTCCAAGTTCCTTGAGGGTGAGTGCGCGGTCCCTGTATGTTGTGAATAATGAAAGAATGATTCACCTTTTCTCAGTTGTCTGAGGGTCTTATTTATACCCCTTGATTTTAGTAAGTAAGTACCCCACGTTCTTCAAATAAGAACGTGGGTGGTTGACTCATTCTTGATGAAGTAACTGTCTACGGGCTTTATAATACTTGGTGAGTGTTTACGGTATACCTTTGGTGGGTAGGGAGTATTTACAGTATACCTTTTGGTCTCAGGAAAAGGCTGAGAGTAGTACTTCCAACTTGACTCCTAGCCTAAGCCTCCAAGCCAACTCCCCTGTAAATCCCAATAGACTAGACCATGAACCCTGTCACGCATTCAATGTCTAACCCAATTATTATTATTATATGTGTTAATAACATTAAAATTTGATAATATATAATTAAAACTATATAATATAAACATGACCAAAAATCATCATCTACACTAGAAATGCTCCATTAGGATTTAGAACTGCAACTTATTATATATGTAGGATAAGTTTCCAAGGTTTTCGAGTTCAAATATATTATTCGAGGGCAATAAGAATAATTAGATGGCCAGTATACCTTTTGGGTGTGATATAGCATTTCGATTAAATGGATAATTCATATCTCTTGAGATGTTAATTAGACATCTGGATCTCGCTTGAACAATGAACATTATTTTTTGAGTGCTAATTTAAAGGGTCATTTATATATATGGGGTTATGCCAAGTATTGATAATTGGATGTAAGGTATATAACTTATATTATATAACTAATATAATTTAAAAAATGGATATTTTTGTTTGGTACCAATTCAAGTACAAAAATTTGGTTGGTGCATGTTGTGGAGCCTTGTATATAACTTGGATTGGTTCCTAATTATCAATATTGATAATGTGAGGCATCGTAAGATGGAACAAAAACATAAATGTAATGGTAATAAAAATCGAAGTATGTATTGATAGTAGAAAACTAAAAGTAATAATGGCCATTACAGAATCACTGAAACAACTCCTGGCTGATGCCATCTTTTCGCCAGAAGATGAGCTTTTGTTTTAGCTCTTTCCTGATTATCTTTAAACCAAAACCAATTACACTCCTCATTAGAATTACGAGTTTGAATAACAAGTTTTTCAAGCTTGATTGCACTTTTGAGTAACCAAGAAACAAATTCAGTATCCCGTTCAATGCCTTGAAATCCAAGTATTTCCACTTCCTTCAAGTGTTGATGCCGATAATTATCATCATTATTCTCTCCCCACTCCATTTGGTTATAGCTGTGCTTGTTTATCGTCACCTGCCAAATTTTAGAACAAAAATATATATAAATATTAAATGCTTTTTTTTAAAGGCAAATCAAAGATTAATTATTGATGTATATATAAATATTAATTAAATGCTAAATATATATCAATTCCTAATATAATATATATATATATATATATATATATATTTGAGATATCATGATATAAACCATGGATGAATTTATTATCCCAACCACACATAATATACTATAATTTAAATCACAAGTGATCATATACCTTAAGTTTAAATTTATGCAAGAAGGGTGATGCCTTTATCAGAGATTGATATTGAAGAATGCTTCTTTCAGGAGTATAAAATCCTATTTGGACTTCAAAAGTCAGGTCCCGAAGATTGGTCAAAGGTGTAAATGTTGGGAACATACTTTCCTGAAAGCATTGCATCAAACCAATTAATAGCTAATTAATTAAATCTGTTAATTAATATGATAACTAAAATATAAAATACTAGTAACTACAAAGAAATCAAAAGAAGAGAAAGAATAATTACCTCCCACATTTGTATGTATAATGTCAGACTCACTAGCTGGGAAAGACAATTTCGCAGCATGACGAAGGTGTGAGTTCTGAAACAATAGTGTACGGAAGCGCTGACATTACGAAGTTGAGGTGCATGCCTTATATTCAATGCGAATCTTTTGGCGATACAGTATTCAAAAGAAACCAGATTTGGTGCAAAAACCTCCACGCTTTTGAGATATCCGCATTCAGATATGTGAAAGTACTTCAATCTCGAGCTTGAATTGCAAAGTTTAAGATTCACAAGCCTTGGCGAATTTATCACATGCAATCTTTCAAGCATGAGGCAATTGGAGAGCAAATTCTCCAAATTTTCATCTGTAATCGCTAAACACTTGAAACATAGAGATGTTAAGGACTGGATTCCAATGCTCGAAAGACATTCTTCTGGGAAACCACAATAAAAGTCGAGTTCCACTTTCTTCTTTTTTGGAAAGTTTTTATCACTCATCCTACCTTCCGTTGTGTTCCTCACTGATCCAAAGTCGAGTTCCAAACTTTTGATGACTCTCTTATTCAATGCAACCTTGATCCATTTAGTGACAAGATGTTGCCAACTAATATCAAAGTCAAAAGCAATTCTCAGCTCAGCTATGAGCTCGTATGAGTTTAGAACCGGATCAACCCTTCTTACGAACTTAGAGACGTCTTCTTTTTCCAACGTTGTACGTAACCACCGTCTATAAATATGATTCATTCTCTCTAAATCATCAAAGTTGAAACTACGATGACATGATTCCCATAAGTGTTTCCATCTTCGGGAGAGGGTAGATGTTACTGCTGACTCTTTCAAATTCAATACAGACAGAATTCTTATAAGAAGATCGTCAGGTAGTTCACTTATCCTATCTCTCATCAAATTATAATATGTATCTCTCTTCTGAAAATTTCAGAAAAAAAAGATTAAAAAGTATAATTAAAAAGTATAAAAAGTATAACAATGTAATTTGCAGCATAAGTGTTAAAACTTAAAACCAATTGACCAATTACTAGCATAATCGATTAATGCGCATGACATGTATATGAATTCAGAATAATTCACCTTATTTGCAGGAGGAGCTGCCTCAGGAATCTCCATTGTGGAACCAATCAACGTACAAGATTACACGAGTTAATTATTAATACTACTTCAAGTAAAGTGTATATACGTTTTCCGATAATAAGTAGGGAAGGGAAGGGATACCGATCGATGAGAAGGTAATTAAGCAGGCAAGGAATGAGCGTGATTTGAGAGAACTTAATTAGGAGCCGGCTAATCGAGGAAAAAAAACCCCTCACCTATAGGGGAAAATTAAGAAGCGAAAAAATCTATTATATGTATATATATATATGTATTCGGCTGTTATATATTGAAAATAAGAAAAGATTTATATTAATTAGGGTAAAAATTGGCGTCGGCTAATATACTTATTGAGGATAAGAAAAAGATTTTTTTTTTTGAAAAGCAAGGATAATATTAATAATAATAATAATTATAATTATTATTATTAAATTAAACCTACTATTTACAAGGCTCTCATTGAGCACCACTTGACATTTGGTTTTTTTGACAAGTGTCAATAGTTAATTTTCTAATGTTTTGTTTATTATATTTGTATTCATTTAGTTTGGAAAAATTAAAAGACATTCATCCCCTTTCCTATATAAAATAATTTATCAAATAATTATAAATTAATTATAAATTTGTTATGAATATACATGTATGTTGTGAATGTCCATGTATCTAATTAAAGCATGGATAAGATTGCTGACTTGGTTCATTCATACACATATACCTATATACTAAATTCATTCCCTTATATTTATGGTGATGTATCTATGTGCCTATAAATAGGCCACTTACTTTGTTATGGAATAAGATGAATGAGAACAATTTCTCCCCTTCTTCGTATTTTCTTCTTCTCCATATTCTATTGTCTTTTCCATACTTCTACTCCCTTACTTTGTTTTGTTATCATTTCACAAAAAAATTCATTTCTTAACTGAATTTTCTTAAAAGAATTTATAAAATAAAACAGCCGCATGCGAAGCGCGGCCAGAAAATTCTAGTTATTATTATTATTATTATTATTGACCAAATCCAAAAGGATAATTATTATTTTTATTTATTAATTGAAAAAGATTTATTGCTGGCTTGATTTTCAAACAAAAAGGGATTAGCCTGCTATATATTGGTGGTCGTGGGCTTAAATCTTAATGGCAAAACTTTATTGCCAATATTAGTGTTAGAAGCTGTCTTAAAACTAGGATTTAAGGATGAAATTAGGAGCTTATACAAAAGTGAATGTATGTATATCGATCCCAAGAAAATTTGCAATTCAAGTGTTTTTTGGACCTGCATATGTTTAGGATATATAGCATTTATTTAGAGAATTGGATATGCTTTTGAATGCATATATGTTTTATCAATTTTATCCACCTTTTAACTAGGTTTTTGGCCTCCCATTTTTCACAAATTAAACATAGTTAATCATTAGTTAACTACAGCTCTAGGCCTTATCACACCAAAAATGTCTTCTTGCATCAGCGTCGTAAGCCTCCAGGTGGACTATCCAGCACTTGCACTTGAAGCTCTGAAAAATATGTATAATCCGCATTAACCCATTGATTAATTATGTATAATCCCCATCAACCCATTTATTAGTTATGTATAATCCCAATTTTGTATAATTTTATTTTGCCAGTAGCATAAATTATTAATTAGAAAATAAAATTTTGAAATATTAAAATGTTTTTTTAAAATAACCAAAAGATATATATTATCTTATTACGACGTTTAATAAATGTCACATATAATATCTATACCAACGATTGCAAATGTCGGAATACGTAAAAATCAAATTATGTGAATTATTTGGGCCGATATTTATAATTGTCGGTATACTATTTCATAGCGACGTTTAATAAGTGTCATAATATACTATTTATACCAACGTTTACAAATGTCGAAATACGTCGAAATCAAATTATGTGAAAAACTTGTTCTGACATTTACAAACGTCGGTATAGTATTTTTTAGTGACTCTTAATAAATGTCGTACCTGAATTCAGTCATGTACGTGCACTGAATTCAGTCATGTATGTGCAGGTGACTAACGGGTCTGTTAACTCGAGATTTTTTGTTGACGTGGAATTTTCATGTCAACCAAAATATGGGTCCCACTTGGATTTTTATCAATTTCTGAATGGAAAAAAGGTTGACGTGGGGCCCCAGTTTTAATTAGCGTGGGAAAATTCCACGTCAGCAGACAACCTCGAGTTAATAGACCCGTTAGTCACATGCACTCATGTAACTAAATTCTATTACACCAGGAGGCAAAATGTCCTTATTTCATACTTCAGGGGGCAAAGTTGGAAAAAACAAAGACTAGGGGGCAAAATGTCCTCTTCGTGATACTTCAGGGACATTAAGCCTACAAAGAATGTATATCCCAAGAAATTTTGCAATTCAAGGATTTTTTAGAGACTTGTATATATTATGTGGTATATGTTTAGGATATATAGCATTGATTTGGAGAATTTGATATGCTCTTGAATGCATATTTTTTATCAATTTCATCCATACTTAACTAGTTTTTTGGCCTCCCATTTTTCACAAATTCAACATTATAAACTTTGTCAATCGTCAGTGCCTCTTGCACGATTTATCGAGTAAACTTCGAAAATAGTTTAAATG